>JAIGNY010000787.1:32500-100143 GCA_020152595.1 Chiridota heheva | reverse complement strand
AAAAGGCAATGTTTATTTGATGTCTTCTTTATCTTTACCAGCCCTACCCAATGTAGGCCTATGATAGCTTGCCAGTAAAAACTGTAAGCTTCCTTCAGTGTAGATATATTATGGAGAATTAATTAAATCGATACAGCAAGAAGTTTTAGTTCGACTATTCGAAAAATAGTGAAAGCTATGCTACTACCCCTGGCGTTGTCATCAGTGTCCGGTTAAAGTTTTTGTAAGATTCTCTTTGTTTGGTTTAAGTTTTGGGGGAAATTTGTTTGTAATGATAATGACATTCCTAAAATAAAGATGTTTGTCTGGCATGAAAGAAAACCCAAACAATAGAGCCCTCACTTTAAAAGAATTTAAAATTACGTATATTAGGTATTGAAAAAATATATACAACTTCACATGCCTTACGAGAGCGACGTGACAACTGATCCTATTCTCCCAAACTATTTTCGCTCCAATTTCTCTCCAATTTGCACCTTTTGTTTTATAACTTCATTTTCGGATTTTCTTTTTGTGGATGGGCTTTATCCTCGGTGAGATCGTTTCTTTTCTTTTTCTATTATATTTTCCTCGTTCTGTCCCGACTTTTCACGCCTTTCGTTACTAATACAGCGGTCCCCATATAGTGGTTCCGCGTTTTTTCTAGCTGCCTGGGTCTCGGCCCTTGGTTTTTCTTTCATAATGACAAAGCGCCTATGCAGTGACCTTGACCCCCTCCTCCCGTGACCCACCTGCTACCATCATTGACCATTCTGCAACCCCAATCCCAAAAATCCTTATAATCCATGCCACCAACAAGCAGGAAAGCTTTAAAAAAAGTTTCTCCTTTCCTCATCCATAAAGCCCTCTTTGGCCTTGTCGGTACCCTCCCAAAGTCTCTACCCTTAGATCCGGTGATCTCTGGTGCACTGCACCAGGGACACACAAGCCACCACCCTCCTTTCCACCAAAACCCTATCCAATTCTGGTATCGACATCACAGTCACCCCCATCGTTCCCTAAACTCCAGCAAAGGCGTCATACGCACCAGCGATCTTGCGTACATGACCGATGACGACCTCCAAGAAGAACTAGCTAACCAACATGTAACGAAGCCCGTCGTCTCGTTCTAAAGAGAGACGGAGCCAGAAACTCCCACCAACACCATATTTCTCACTTTCGCAACTCCAACTCTCCCTCCCACATCATTGCCGGCTACCTGAGAATCCAGGTCGCCTTTATATTCCTAACCCTTTACGTTGCTACAATTGTCAGAGGTATGGCCACGGGAAGAACTCCTGCCACAGCCAAGCGCTGTGGTAACTGCGGAGCCCGGACCATGACAACACCTCCTGCACCAACCCCCACTCTGCACAAATTGTGACGGTAAACACTCAGCAAACCATCCTCCTTCTCGAAAGACTGTCCCACCTGGCTTCAGGAAAACAAATAACAAAACTTAAAACCATTAACCCCAACATAACCTACCCTGAGGCCAGGAAACACCCTCGCTTCCCTTAACTCCAAGCCTTCCTACTCAAACGTAGTCTCCTCTAACTCTAATTCCGCCCCAAACACAACTAACACAACAAAACTAACTCCCATGCCCAAACCGACCTCACCTGGCTCTTCTTACCTAGTCCTAAGCCCATCACCATTTCCAACAACCCAATCACACCCAATACCCACCACCTCCACCACCACTTCTCTCCTCAACCCCCTTCCTACTCTAAAGCCCCTACCGCCCCTACACCAACTCCACTAATACCTTCATACATCAAGCTAAAACCAGCCAAGCAAACAACCAACAAATCAACCAGCAAACAACCAACCAAAAAACAACCAATCAACAAACAACCTATCAACAAACAACCAATCAACAAACAACCCACCTCCCAAACCCACACTGAAGAGAGTATGGATTGTTGATTACGAACACATCGATCATACTTCTCGTCCAATTTTCAAAAACAATCGCTCCCAAAGAAACAAATCCAAAGAAAAAACAAGCGAACTCAGACCCAGCAGATCTTCCTCCAGATAACCCCCCGCCTCCTTTATGGCATACACCACAATCAATTACAATAACACCCACAACATCATACAATGGAACATTAGGAGCCTTAAGGCCAATTCTGAAGAAATCGACCTTCTGGCCTCCACCTTCAACCCGGGTCGTCTTCTGCCTACAAGAAACTTTCTTGAAAACCACGGACCATTACTCCCTTAACAACTTTGCTTGCTATCACAAACATCAAGTGGATGCTGACAGGGCCTGTGGTGGCGTCTCCATTCTCAAGTAGACACGATATCCCACACAGCCCTGTTCGTGTGCACACCGACCTTCAGGCCATCTGTATTTCTATCTCCCTCCACAAAACTTTCACTCTCTGCAATATCTATCTCCCTCCCAACACCAACATTCAACCAACCAGCCTTAACAACCTCATCTCTCAGCTTCCCACCCCCTTCATCCTTCTTGGTGACTTCAACGCTCACAACCCTCTGTGGGGCTCTAATACCACCACCCCTAGAGGCAAGTTCATCAAAACGCTCTCCGTCAGCACAGCCTGTCCTTACTGAACACTAACTCCCCGACCTACCTTCATCCTGCCACAGGCTCTCTCACCTGTATTGACCTGTCTATCTGTTCCCTAACCTCCTCCCTGACTTTAGTTGGAGAGTCACTGCTGACCTCTGTGGTAGTGATCATTACCCTCTTCTTATACACTCCAATCTTCAAATCCCCACTGAGCACACCCCAACTGGAACCTCGACAAGGCTGACTGGTCCCTTTTGAAACCCTCTGTGACTCACACCTCTCCCCCCCATCTTCTCGAGGATGAGGATCCCATGTCTAACTTCAGTAATATCCTTATCAACATCGCCACCTGCTCAATTCCCAAAACCTCCAAACCCCAAATCATCCCCCAACCCCTGGTTCTCAGATGACTGCAAAACCGCCATCAAGAACAGGAAAAGAGCCTCAGGAACTTTAAAACTAACCCGACCACCCATAACCTTAACCTCTTTCGCATCAGCCGTGCCAAGGCCAGACGACTATCAAGGACAGTAAAACCAACACTTGGAACAACTTTATCTCTTCTCTCACCACCAACACCCCCACTAAGAAGATTTGGAGAATGGTTAACAGCTTCCACGGCAGAGTAGGCAAATCTTCCATCTCCCATCTCTCTTGGAATGGAGACCTTCTCACAAAAAGACATCGTTGACCACCTCGCCGCCTCTTTCAGCAACATCTCGGCCTCGACCAACTACTCCAATGCTTTCAAAATCAAAAGCTTGCGATGAAGCCCGAGAATCACTTTTCCTCTGACAACTCCGAAAGCTACAACACCCCTCTCACTCTTTCTGAATTAAACCAAGCCATCAGCGACGCTGGCTGCACCTCCAAGGGCCCAGATAACATCCCCTATCAGTTTCTGAAACACCTCCCATCAAAGCCACCACTACCCTACTCACCATCTTCAACCACATTTGGTCCTCCACTCTTTCCCCTATCTGGAGGACAGCTATTGTCATCCCCGTCCTTAAACCGGGAAGGATAGCACCGTCCCCACCAGCTACCGACCCATCGCCCTTACTTGCTGTCTCTGTAAAATTATGGAAAAGATCATTAATCAGAGACTAAACTGGTTCCTCGAGACCAACAGAATCCTCTCTCCTCACCAAAGCGGCTTCCAAAAACGTCGCAATACCTAGACCAGTTAATTACGCCGACACGCTATCCGGGAATCCTTTGCAAAAAGGAACACCTCATTGCCATATTTTTGACCTCGAAAGCTTTCAACACTACTTGGAAATACGGCATTACCGAAACTTCACACCATTGGCCTCAGAGGCCACCTCCCCATCTTTATTCAAAACTTCCTCTCACCCAGGCAGTTCCAAGTTCGTATTGGCCACACCCTCTCCAAGCCGTACCCCAAGAAGAGGGCGTCCCCAAGGCAGCATCCTCTCCCCACTCTCTTCAACCTGAGCATTAATGACATCGGGAATGACCTTGGCCCCAGCATCAAACGTACCCTCTACGTGGATGACTTCACCATCTTCTACTCCTCCCTAGCTTTCCTATTGTTGAAAATAGGCTTCAAACCAGCCTCAATCAGCTGCAAGTCTGGAGCAACAATAACGGTTTTAGATTCTCCAAAGACAAGACAGTCTGCATGCACTTTTGTCATTTCAACAACCTCCACCCCAACCCGAACTTTGTGCTCAATGGGAATCGCATCCCTAAAGTTGAAAACACAAAGTTCCTTGGTCTAACTCTAGACCCCAAGCTCACCTACAAGCCACACATCACCAACCTGAAACTAAAATGCAATAGCTCCCTCAACCTCCTCCGACTGCTCTCAACACTACTTGGGGAGCGAACCGCTATGCTCTCCTCAAAATTTTCAGGCTCACCATTCGTGCCAAGCTTGACTATGGCAATATTGTTTACTGTGTCGCTCACAACTCATACCTCAACCACATTAACACCATCCAAAATGAAGCCCTCAGGCTTGGTCTAGAGCCTACAGGACCTCCCCAATCACTAGCCTTCATGTTGAAGCCAACGAACCCCTTTCTACTTAGATGTAAAAAGCTTAGCCTCTCCTATGCTTTTAGAGTCCTCACCAACACCCAGAACCCTGTTTACAACCTCATTAGGTACCCCAATTTCTCCTCCCTCTTTGATAGGACTAAAACCCTATCGCCCCCTTCAGCTTACGCATTAAATCAGACCTCTTTCAACTTGGCATCAACCCCGCCACTCTCGGCACCTATTCCTGGCCCACTTTTCCGCCTTGGGCCACACCTCTTCCTTCTGTCCACCTAGACCTCTCCACTTATAACAAATCTCAAACTCACCCTAATCTCTTCATCAATCTCCACAACCAAATCAAAGACCAACTCTCAAATTACACCTCCATCTATACTGATGGCTCCAAGGAAGGCAACAAGACAGCTGCTGCTGCCATCATCCAAGACATCACCCTCAGTAGCAGACTTCCTGACCACTCATCCATCTTTTCAGCCGAGGCTAAGGCCATTCTCCTCGCCCTCAACTTTATTGAGTACTCTCCTCTTAGTCACTTTGCCATTTTCTCTGACTCAAAGGCTGTTCTTACTTCATTACTCAATCTTAAATGGGATAACCTCACCTGCCACCTCCTCCTCCGGAAACTCTTTTCTCCCACCCTCTGCAGGAAAAGTGTTCTTTTCTTCTGGATACCCAGCCATGTTGGCATCCCTGGCAATGACAGGGCTGATACAGCCGCTAAGCTTGCCCTTAACCTCCTCCCTTCCCCTTTTCCCAAAACCCTCTCTGACATCAAACCGCTTATCGCTTCTCTTGTTCGTGACCGCTGGCAAACCTTATGGAACTTCCAAATTGATAACAAACTCCATGTTATCCAGCCCACAATCGATCAAATCCACCATTAACAACCTTTCTCGTATCGACAACGTTCATATTACCCGTCTTAGAATTGGTCACACCCACCTCACTCACTCCCACCTCCTTATTGGTTCCCCCAACCCCTCTGTAACAATTGCCACTGCATCCTTACAATCCATCACGTTCTCCTTGCTTGCCCCTGTACAACCTTCCCAGAGCTTCTCTCGCTCCCCACAACTCAATTGCTGAGTTCTTCCAAAAATCCTCCAGATAAAATAGTCTCCTTCCTCCAGCATGCATCCCTCTACAATCATATTTAATCCTCCTCTTCCACCCCCTCTCTACTCTGTTTTTAGTTTTACCCATGCACCTCCTCTCTCGATCACAGCTTTCTGGCTTTTGTTCTTGAATTTCTCTCATTCTTCCCCTGGTCTCTTTCCTTACTACCTCTAAAATGATCTGACCTCTCAGGCACAATTTGACCTTCGTTGTCGTGGTGCCGTTAAGACCTCATCAAACAAACAAACAAACTAAAATGATCTGACCTCTCAGGCACAATTTGACCTTCGTTGTTGTGGTGCCGTTAAGACCTCATCAAACAAACAAACAAACAATAAGTACAATGTTTGGTAGAAGATGACATGATGCATGGTTGGTGAAGGAATCCGGATGAGGGTGGGATTTCATGTGGGACAGGGTGAAATTGTATGTACAGTAGGACAGGCAGGGTGGGATTGCATGTGGGACAGAAATTGAGATGGTTGGTTGGCATGTTGTACAGGGTAGTTTGGCATGTTTAGCAGGGTGAAATGGCATGTGGGACATATTATGGACTGTTATCTGGATTTCAGTTGTGATGGCATGTGGGTCATGCATGTGTTCAAATGACAAGATCTGGATTTCAGGTGTGATTGCATGTAGTACATTGGGCGTGGGATGGCATTTGGGACAGAGAGGTTGGAATGTCATGTTGGACAGGCTGGAAGGTGCGTTATCAGCAGTGAGGAGATTTGTATTGCTTTAGATGTCTAGTTTGTCATACATTAAGCAATATTGTTTTGCATGACTTGGCTTAACACTTGCACATTTTTATGCTGGTTGACACACACATGTATTATTTGCTTTAATTGGAAGCTGGATTACAATCCAAGATGTATTTCTGGGAATGTATAATCAAAAATTGCCCACTTTCAAGAATGGTTTAAAATAAATAGAGATAGTACATGTTCTGTATGTAGGTAAATTAAAAAAATAATTATATCTTGCTTTGTAATATTTTCTTCATTCATTGACATTGATCAGGGCCTCTCTCCTTTCTGTGTGGTTCAATGGATAGAACTAAAAGAGGTGGTTTCAGGTATAAAGAGCGGTAGCTTTCATGTGTTTTCTGAGTTACTGGATGAGGTAGTAACTTTGAGCTTTTTTTGTCTTAAAATATCTGGAACAACTCTAAGATATTTTGAAGCTTTTGAATTAGAAAATACTAAAAATCTAAAACAAAGGAAAAGGTAAACTGCATCCTTCAAAGCTCGTGTAAATTGATATCAACCCCTGTAGTCCCATTACTGCATATACATCCCTCAATGAGCTCATTCTATATGATAGCATAGAATAGGCGAGCATTATGTCTTTTGGACAGTTCTAGTCACTGTTCAAAAAAATAGATGGAACAAGAACAAAAGAGGAAGAGTAAACAAAAACAACATTTTGATGGGCAAGTTAACAGTTCTGAAAGTTAGAATCTTTATGAATTTTTTATTGCATCTTCCCTGGGAGTTTGTGACTTTCAATTGTTGAATATGTCAGAAAAATAATAAAACAGATTCTACTGAAGCATCTATTATTTACCACATCAAGAAATTAGTTATAGTGTGTTCAATTGATCATAGTGTGTGCTTAATTTTTAAATCCAACATATTAACTATGTTAAAAAGGTGAGGATGGGATGTTATATTTCGGTGTCTTGTTGCTTATAACACAAAATGACAACAAAAGTAATCCTTTAATTTAATCAGAACATTAATTGTAAGTTTTGAATGAAAAAGTTTGTTTGAGGGTGTCAAAATCGTTTCTTTTTGTTTTCATTTAGATTCTAACATGTACTGCTATGGCAATACTGCTGGCCCCAGCTTAGCCTCCTCTTTATCCAGAGACCAAGAAGAGCCAACTTATGAGATATCCATGAATGCAAGATCTGCTGTAGAGTCAATTATTTATGAAGAAGCAGATTCAAAATGGCAAAAGGACAGTGCTGTGAAAGTATCAGAATTTGGTACTTTTGTGAATGCTGCAAAGCATGGAATCCTTAAGAATCAGTTCATGGTAATTATTAGTGTTTCTTGTATAATGATAGAATGAATAGTCTTGACTTCATTTTATTGTAATTTAGATACAGATATTTCAGAAAGTCAGTCAGCTTTTTCAATAGAATACTTTTGCTTGGTAGCACTGCTTCCACCTCCCATCCTTGTTGCACATAATCAGGATTTTCTGTTGGTTAACATTTTAAAGCATGTTCGCCCTATGTACAGCCAGTGTTGGGGAATGTGTAGGAGGGGTTTGAGTGCTTTTTAGAGTGTCTTATGAAATAGAGATGGACTATCCCCACACTTTAATGTGGTAAATTTTTAAAACTGGGAAACTAAAATGGTTACATGTGGTGGTCACAATAGTCAGTTATTTTAGGAATGACGGTTTTGTAAAAAGTTGAGGAGAAAAGAAGACTATGAGAAGCAAATATAGCATGCTTGGGAATTAATATATGGGATTAGAACAAAATGGGAAAATGCATCATGTTTTTCTGCTGTAAGGGCACTGTTTGTTGTCAAGTATCAGAGAGAGATAGTAAAGCCTTTGAGAATGAAACAGTTTTTCATTTTGTTTCATCAGAAATTGACAACTGGGAAAAGTGCAGAATGGACAACAGCTCAGAATAAAGAGAACTTGGCCAAGAATAACTCCAGGAATATTCTACCATGTAAGCAACCTAATCTTTTAGATCGATATTTGCTTGTCATACACAGTATTATACATCCAGTTATATTGAAAGAGAAAGTAAAATGTATAGTGACAGCTGTGAGTAGCAAAATATGTAGATTATATATTGTTATGCATGGTAACTTCCAGGCATACAATATTTCTTTTTATATGAAAGATTTGCGCCCTTACATCAGCGATGTTCGGTTTTTCCACATGTCAGAAAATCGAATATCTCAAGGCCACCAAAAATTATGCATCATCACTGCCCCCACATGCCACACATACAGTGTGTGATTATATATACACTGTTAGTACAGAGTTTATTTCGGGAATGGTTTAAGTCGACACAGCTACAACACCCCTTTCACCCTTTCTGAATTAAACCAAGCCATCCACGACGCTGGCTGCACCTCCAAGGGCCCAGATAACATCCCCTACCAGTTCCTGAAACACCTCCCCATCAAGGCCACCACTACCCTACTCACCATCTTCAACCACATTTGGTCCTCACACTCCTTTCCCTCCATCTGGAGGACAGCTATTGTCATCCCCGTCCTTAAACCAGGGAAGGACAGTACCGACCCCTCCAGCTACTACCCCATCGCCCTCACCTGCTGTCTCTGTAAAATTATGGAAAGGATCATTAATTAGAGACTAAACTTGTTCCTTGAGACCAACAGAATCCTCTCCCCTCATCAAAGCGGCTTCCGAAAACGCTGCAATACCCTAGACCAGTTAATTATGCTCGACACCGTTATCCGGGAATCCTTTGCAAAAAGGAACACCTCATTGCCATATTTTTTGACCTCGAGAAAGCTTTCGACACTACTTGGAAATACGGCATTACCCGCAAACTTCACACCATCGGCCTCAGGCCATCTCCCCATCTTTATTCAAAACTTCCTCTCACCCAGACAGTTCTAAGTTCGTATTGGCCACACCCTCTCCAACCTGTACCCCCAAGAAGAGGGCGTCCCTCAAGGCAGCATCCTCTCTTCCACTCTCTTCAACCTGAGCATTAATGACATCGCGGATAACCTTGGCCCCAACAAACGTACCTTCTACGTGGATGACTTCACCATCTTCTACTCCTCCCCTAGCTTTCCTATTGTAGAAAATAGGCTCCAAATCAGCCTCAACCAGCTGCAAATCTGGTGCAACAATAACGGTTTTAAATTCTCCAAAGACAAGACAGTCTGCATGCACTTTTGTCATTTCAACAACCTCCACCCCAACCCAAACTTTGTGCTCAATGGCAATCGCATCCATAAAGTTGAACACACAAAGTTCCTGGGTTTAACTCTAGACCCCAAGCTCACCTACAAGCAACACATCACCAACCTGAAACTAAAATGTAACAGCTCCCTTAACATCCTCTGACTCCTCTCCAACACCACTTGGGGAGCGAACCGCTTTGCTTTCCTCAAAATTTTCAGGCTCACCATTCGTGCCAAGCTTGACTATGGCAATATTGTCTACTGTGTTGCTCACATCTCATACCTCAATCACATTAATACCATCCAAAATGAAGCCCTCAGGCTTGGTCTAGGTGCCTAAAGGACCTTTACAATCACCAGCCTTCATGTTAAAGCCAACGAACCCCCCTTTCTACTTAGATGTGAAAGCTTAGCCTCTCCTATGCTTTTAGAGTCCTCACCAACACCCAGAACCCTGTTTACAACCTCATTAAGTACCTTAATTTCTCCACCCTCTTTGATAAGACTAAAACTCTATCCCCTCTTCAGCTTATGCAACAATTCAGACCTCTTCCATCTCAGCATCAACTCCGCCACTCTCGACACCTTCTCCTGGCCCACTTTTCCTCCTTGGGCCACCCCCCTCCCTTCTGTCCACCTGAGCCTCTCCACTTATCACAAAACTCAAACCCACCCTAACCTCTTTATCAATCTCCACAACCAAATCAACTCTCAAATTACACCTCCATCTATACTGATGGCTCTAAGGAAGGCAACAAGACAGCTACTGCTGTCGTCATCCAGGACATCACCCTCAGTAGCAGACTTCCCGACTACTCATCCATCTTTTCAGCCAAGGCTAAGGCCATTCTCCTCGCCCTTAACTTTATTGAGTACTCTCCGCTCAGCCACTTTGCCATTTTCTCCAACTCAAAGGCTGTTCTTACTTCTTTACTCAATCCTAAATGGGATAACCTCACATCCCACCTCCTCCTCCGGAAACTCCTTTCTCCCACCCTCTGCAGAAAAAGTGTTCTTTTCTTCTGGATACCCAGCCATGTTGGTATCCCTGGCAACGACAGGGCTGATGCAGCCGCTAAGCTTGCTTTCAACCTCCTCCCTTCTCTTTTTCCCAAAATCCTCTCTGACATCAAACCGCTTATCGCTACCCTTGTTCGTGACCACTGGCAAACCTCATGGAACTCCCAAATTGATAACAAACTCCATGTCATCCAGCCCACAATTTCGATCAAACCCATCATCAACAACTTCTCTCGTATCGACAATGTTCATATTACCCGTCTTAGAATTGGTCACACCAACCTTACTCACTCCCACCTCCTTATTGGCTCCCCCAACCCCTCTGCAGCAATTGCCATTGCGCTCTCACAATCCATCACGTTCTCCTTGCTTGCCCCCTGTACAACCTTCCCAGAGCTTCCTCGCCTCCCACAACTCAATTGCTGAGTTCTCCCAGAAAAATCCTCTGGATAAAATTATCTCCTTCCTTCATCATGCTTCCCCCTACAACCATATTTAATTCTCCTCTTGCACCCCCTCTTTACTTAGTTTTTGTTTCAACCATGCACCTCCCCTCTCGATCACAGCTTTCTGACTTATTGTTCTTGAATTTCTCTCATTCTTCCCCTGTTTTCTTTCCTTTCCTACCTCTAGAATGATCTAACCTCTCGGGCACAATTTGAATCTCGTTGTCGTGGTGCTGTTAAGCCCTCATCAAACAAACAAACCTGTACATTATTTAAAACAATATTTAGTAAGGGCGCTGCGAGTAGCAATGTCATACATGTCGGGGCACAACATTGGCATGAATTCAATGTCAATTGTAGAATAGAAGGGTGTCTGTAAACATGCAGTTCAGTAATTGTAGTAAGTATTTATTCTACTTCACCTACAGTAAGGAACATTCAGTTTTGTTAATTACAAAAACTGTATGTAATGGTGACCCACAATTTTATCATAATTTTTTCTGGCAATCATTTCATTTAAATTTTTTTGATGCAATCCACATTTACCTTAGTTTTGCAAGTTATTATTTTTGAAAAATCCTAAACCAGAAGAGAATTTTTTTCAGATAAAATATTGACTGATTGTCCCAATTTTGTGTATCTTATTTACATCAGAGAAAACACAGGTTGAATTTTCACTTGTACTTTTTGACTTGGAGGACTACAAATGGAATAAGAATGAAATACTTTCCTATAGGATAAGCTTAAGTCTCACAGGACATTACAGATTGGTTGATCAGCCCAAGTCTCTTAGGACATTACGGATTGGTTGATCAGCTTAAGTCTCACAGGACATTACGGATTGGTTAATCAGCTTAAGTCTCACAGGACATTACAGATTGGACGATCAGCTTAAGTCTCACAGGACATTACGGATTGGTTGATCAGCCTAAGTCTCACAGGACATTACAGATTGGTTGATCAGCTTAAGTCTCAAAAGACATTACAGATTGGTTTTTGAGATGAATCATAGTCCTCTAGATTATATTTTGAATTTCATTTTGTTTGTTTGTTACTGCTATAACTGTAATTCACTTTGATGTTCAATGCTGTGTAAAAACTTTGCAATATTACGAGTGCATATATTTTTGTTATCATGAAGCAATATCTTTCGTTAGGAGAAATGGTCCGTCAATCATTCACAGTTAATTAAGGATGTACCGGATATCCGGTCCGGCCGGATTATCCGGCCGGATTTGGGAAAAAAATCCGGTTCCGGTTCCGGACGGATTTTTTTTCCAAATCCGCCGAACTGGATTTTTAGCAATTTTAACAATTGAAGGTTAACATTATGAGACTGTGGTACATTACAACTATATGAAATATAAAACAAACATGAATATCTGGATTTTTCTCGGTATAGATAATGTATTTTCTTCTTGAAAACACTGAACAAATTGGCTTATGTTACGTGTATGATCATTTAAAACGGAATAAAGACATGTAGCTGTTTGAAATCAATAGAAATTTTGAAACAGATTGGGCTGTAACAGATAATAAATAAAACCACACCAGTTGTTAACAATTTTACAGTTAGAGACATTAATGAAATTTGTAGATAAAAGTAACATGTACATGTAGGTTGACTGAATTTGTTTTCCACAATTTTTTATTACTTAGATTCTCCTGCTATTGAAAAAGAGAAAAATGTTTTTTCCCCGCATTATCTAAGCGAACTGTTTTACAAGTAATTCAGGGTACCAAGGTGTTTTAATGAAATAACACAAAAATAATTCAGAGAATAATTACTTTCCAAATGTAAAACATGAAAGAATTCATATCCATTTCTATTACCTTGTTACTGTCCTTAATTATTTTAGTTTAGTTTTTACACAATTTGCACATACATGCACTTCAAATACATGTTAAGGTTAGATAAATGACCCTTTCCTCCCTCCATAGTGTCATTTGACTTTTTGACTTCCTCAGTAAGAACACATGTATGACAGTCTCAAGTTTTATAATATTAAAGATGTTAGGATTAATCCAGAACTTTCACTAATTTTGATTTGATTTCATCACGATTATGCCCAATAATTATTATTTTCCAAAAATTTTGGGTTGCTAGCCATTAGTAGCCAACTTGACAATCCCCTGCCCCCACCCCCTTTCCCTTTGTTTCTTAAGATTATGAGAATTGTTGTAAGCAATGAAAAATCCGGTTCCGGCCAGATTTTATCCGGCCGGATTTCAACCTGGATGCGGCAAAATCCGGTTTCGGCCGGATTTAAAAATTTGGATCCGGTACATCCCTACAGTTAATGCACACATCACATAAAGCATGCGATACACATATATTGTTATCACCAGTTTGCAAACAAATTTCTCCCACTAAGACACCTGACACGGATGAGTGATTTTATTCACAAAAGTGCCTTATTACTCAGCACTGGTTGTCTGTAATTTTATACACACAAATGACCTTGGGCTACTTGGCTGTGGTGTGCATGGGAATGGCAGCTAAACAATCATTGTATTTACTTCAAGTTATACCTTACCTTCCATGCTATAATTATGCAATCTGGTCACATGACCTGATTCTAACGCACTTCTAACCGACCCTAAAAAACGTAGTAACCAGCGCTTTGTTGTCATTAACATCGCTGAAAACTGGTCATTTTTATTTCATTAATAATTAACCTTTCTAACTCTTTTCTCTTCGGCAGCTTCTACCTGGAGGGTTTTTACGCTGCCCCTTCTCATCTGGCTCGCCTTTTCAAGTCTTCCGAGATAAGGGTGAGGTAGCCATGGGTCCGAGTTTTCTTCGGCCGACCTACACGACTTTACCCGTGTACCCTACACTTAGGATAGCGGGTTTTTGTCTCCATTCGTACAAAGCGAGTGGCTAGTTCAAGAGCATCCTACTCTCGTGGTGTGTGTTTTAGGTCCTAGAGCACCAGGTGTGCCTGTCTAGGGGACCTCATACCCCGGGGTTTAGGTTTTTCCACCCTTTGCCCCGCCCCACCACGAGGAACCTAGCGTTATAACTTTGCATATGTTTTAACACGTTAGGATTTCTCTGTACAAGTTCTCGTATGCATTAGGCCAATTTCTTTTTCTGATTTTGGCGCATGCGCATTGGGTCGATGTCTTCGTCGGGTGTTCGGGGAGTCGGCTCCGAGCTTCTCCAAGGAGCTACAGTTGTTACAAGAGAGCTTATTTTTGTATTTACGTTACCAGCATATGAATATTTTCATTTTTCTTACATAAATTAAAGACAAAGTTTTTAATTTTCAAGCTTGTTTTTTGGGGCTTGGGAGAGACCGGATGGGGGTCTCTCCGATGTACTGTTTAAAGGATATCTAATCTCTTCTTTTTATCTTTACAGACTCCGAGTACTCAGTGGTTTGTGTTTTCCACGCTACCCCGGCGCTTGTAAAGATTTTACACATCACCAACCTGAAACTAAAATGCAATAGCTCCCTCAACATCCTCCGACTGCTCTCCAACACTACTTGGGGAGCGAACCGCTATGCTCTCCTCAAAATTTTCAGGCTCACCATTCGTGCCAAGCTTGACTATGGCAATATTGTTTACTGTGTCGCTCACAACTCATACCTCAACCACATTAACACCATCCAAAATGAAGCCCTCAGGCTTTGTCTAGGAGCCTACAGGACCTCCCCAATCACTAGCCTTCATGTTGAAGCCAACGACCCCCTTTCTACTTAGATGTAAAAAGCTTAGTCTCTCCTATGCTTTTAGAGTCCTCACCAACACCCAGAACCCTGTTTACAACCTCATTAGGTACCCCAATTTCTCCTCCCTCTTTGATAGGACTAAAACCCTATCGCCCCCCTTCAGCTTACGCATTAAATCAGACCTCTTTCAACTTGGCATCAACCCCGCCACTCTCGGCACCTATTCCTGGCCCACTTTTCCGCCTTGGGCCACTCCCCTTCCTTCTGTCCACCTAGACCTCTCCACTTATAACAAAACTCAAACTCACCCTAATCTCTTCATCAATCTCCACAACCAAATCAAAGACCAACTCTCAAATTACACCTCCATCTATACTGATGGCTCCAAGGAAGGCAACAAGACAGCTGCTGCTGCCATCATCCAAGACATCACCCTCAGTAGCAGACTTCCTGACCACTCATCCATCTTTTCAGCCGAGGCTAAGGCCATTCTCCTCGCCCTCAACTTTATTGAGTACTCTCCTCTTAGTCACTTTGCCATTTTCTCTGACTCAAAGGCTGTTCTTACTTCATTACTCAATCTTAAATGGGATAACCTCACCTGCCACCTCCTCCTCCGGAAACTCTTTTCTCCCACCCTCTGCAGGAAAAGTGTTCTTTTCTTCTGGATACCCAGCCATGTTGGCATCCCTGGCAATGACAGGGCTGATACAGCCGCTAAGCTTGCCCTTAACCTCCTCCCTTCCCCTTTTCCTAAAACCCTCTCTGACATCAAACCGCTTATCGCTTCTCTTGTTCGTGACCGCTGGCAAACCTTATGGAACTTCCAAATTGATAACAAACTCCATGTTATCCAGCCCACAATCGATCAAATCCACCATCAACAACCTTTCTCGTGATCGACAACGCTCATATTACCCGTCTTAGAATTGGTCACACCCACCTCACTCCTCCCACCTCCTTATTGGTTCCCCCAACCCCTCTGTAACAATTGCCACTGCATCCTCACAATCCAACACGTTCTCCTTGCTTGCCCCCTGTACAACCTTCCCAGAGCTTCTCTCGCTCCCCACAACTCAATTGCTGAGTTCCTCCAAAAAAAAAAAAACTCCAGATAAAATAGTCTCCTTCCTTCAGCATGCATCCCTCTACAACCATATTTAACTCTCCTCTTCCACCCCTCTCTACTTTGTTTTTTAGTTTTACCCATGCACCTCCTCTCTCGATCACAGCTTTCTGGCTTTTGTTCTTGAATTTCTCTCATTCTTCCCCTGGTCTCTTTCCCTACTACCTCTAAAATGATCTGACCTCTCAGGCACAATTTGACCTTCGTTGTCGTGGTGCCGTTAAGACCTCATCATCAAACAAACAAACAAACAAAGATTTTACGTTGGATGCGTTTTCTCGGGTTTATAAAAAATTTCAGATAGGGAATTTTTCTGTTTAAATTTTTTTTGATGTACTGTTTTGCTATGCCTCGTCTCTCTTTTAAGGTGATCGTAGGATCATAGGTTCTTCCCCCACAGGGGCGATATTGCTTGTATTCGTTGTATGTACGCATGCTATACGTTCTTCTCTTTTCAGAAATCTTGTTCCAAGAATGATTAACTCAGTGGCGCTGCACCTTAGGTGACGTTCCAAGTGAACGCCACCTAGAGTTAAAAGAGTTCAGAGAGAGAAGATAAGATCTTAGTCCTCTTTGTGTGGCGCTGCGCCCGCCCCCTAGAGTTGAATAGCTAAGAGAGAGAGAGAGAGAGATAAGATCTTAGTCCTCTTTGTGTGGCGCTGCACCCGCCCCCTAGAGTTGATTAGATAAGAGAAAGAGAGAGATAAGATAACCTCTAAGGGGCGTTGAAAAAACGCCGCCTAAAGTGGAGAGGTTTGGAAAGGTAAGATATCCTCTTAGGGGCGCTGCGCCCCTAAGTTATAAAGAGAAAAATTAAGATCCGTACGGTTCCGCGGCCCGTTGTTACGGGGCGAACGGTTCCATTAAACGGTTCCATGTGGTTCCGCGGCCCGTTGTTACGGGGCGAACGGTTCCATTGGACGGTTCCATACGGTTCCGCGGCCCGTTGTTACGGGGCGAACGGTTCCATTGGACGGTTCCATACGGTTCCATTGGACGGTTCCATACGGTCCCGCGGCCCGTTGTTACGAGGCGAACGGTTCCATTGGACAGTTCCATACGGTTCCGTGGCCCGTGTTTAGGGGCGGACGGTTCCATTGGACGGTTCCGTGATCCATACGGTTCCGCAGCCTGTGTTTACGGGGCGGACGGTTCCGCGGCCCGTTGTTACGGGGCGAACGGTTCCATTGGACGGTTCCGCGGCCCGTTGTTACGGGGCGAACGGATCCATTGGACGGTTCCATACGGTTCCGCGGCCTGTTGTTACGGGGCGAACAGTTCCATTGGACGGTTCCGCGGCCGGTGTTTACGGGGCGAACGGTTCCATTGGACGGTTCCATACGGTTCCGCGACCCGGGCTTACTGGTCCGTTTATAACAGGATAACGTACACCGTACGGCTAGTCCGGTTATACGCCCACTAGCTACCAAGCTACATGGACAGGTGACATTCTTGGCAAGAAGTATAGCATTGAGACAGCTATTTTTCTTCTTGGTCCCGTAGCCATTAGCTACGTAGTTCCACGGCTCGTGTGAATGCAATTAAGATTGTCTATGTTGAACGTTACAGTTCCGTATTTATTTTCACCAGTATCATAGACATGGAGGACAGGTCCCCGAGTGTCGATGTTTTACTCACCCAGGATGTCCCGCGATGCGTAGCGTGCAAACGCTTCTTTAAATTACGCTTAGGTGACATCCATCTCACGTGTTACGGGTGTAGATTATGCTGCAAGTCAAATCCTTGTACTCTTTGCAGCGATTGGGACCTAGCGGCGTGGCCGGAGCACAGACTCCACCGCGACCGGTATTTTCAAAGAGTGGCGGAGAAAGTGGAGAAGCGACGGTCTGATAAGCCCTCTTCGTCTTCCCCCTTGCCGCCACCGCCACCCAGGCCCAAAGCCAGGGAGGCGGGGCCGCCGCCCACTCTCAGCGGAGCGCCTCTTGAAAGACTTACACTGTACGGTTAATCTGGAGGTATAGCATTGAGACAGCTATTTTCTTCTTGGTCCCGTAGCCTTTGGCTACCGTAGCCAAAGGCTACGGCAGTTCCACGGTTCCATATGTTTGTGGGTCTGTACGGTTCCACGGTCCGTGTTTTACGGGTCCGTACGGTTCCATTGGTCGGTTCCGCGGCCCGTGTTTACGGGTCCTTTCGGTTCCATTGGACGGCTCCAGTGAGCGGAACTTATTCTTAACGGGATAACGTACACTGTACGGTTAACCCGGTTATAAGCCCACTAGCTACTACGCTACGTGGTCAGGTGACAGATGACTTTCTTTACAAGAAGTATAGCATCACGACAGCTATTTTCTTTTTGGTCCCGTAGCCATTAGCTACGCAGTTCCACGACTCGTGCGAACGCAATTAAGATTGTCTGCGTTGAACATTACAGTTCCGTAATTATTTTCACCAGTATCATGGACATGGAGGACAGGTCTCCGAGTGTCGATGCTCAACACACCCATGATGTCCCGGCGTAGCGTGCTAACGCTTCTTTGATTTACGCTCCGGTCACATCCATCTCACGCGTTACGCGTGCAGATTATGCTGCGAGTCCATTCTTTGTACTCTTTGCAGCGATTGGGTTCAAGCGGCGTCGGAGCACAGACTCCACCGCGACCGGTATTTTCAAGGTGCGACCGAGAGAGTGCGGCTCCGGTGTTCGGATGCGTCACGGCTCCGTAGTTTTGTAACGGGATATCGTACACGTCGATTTACCTAGATATGCACCCACTAGCTACGAGCTATGTGGCCAGGTGACAAGTGGTAATCTTCACAAGAAGTATAGCACCGTGAGCTATTCTCTTCATGGTTCCGTAGCCATTAGCTACGCACTTCCACGATCATGTGAACACCATTAATACGATTATCCGCGTAGAAACGTTACAGTTCCGCAATTACTTTCACCAGTATCATAGGCACGGAGGACAGGCCCCGAGCATCGATGCGTTACGCACCTAAGAGGTCCCGCTATGCATAGCGTGCTAATGCTTCTAGACCGCACGGGCCTGTACAACTTCAGAGTTTTTGCAACGGGATAACGTACACTGCGATGAACCCCGAATTTGAGTCCGCTAGCTAGGAAGCTACTTGGTCAGGGATAGGTGACAATCTTCACGAAGTATAGCATCACGAGCAATTTTCTTCCCGTCTCTGTAGCCATTAGCTACGCTGTTTCACGGCCGTGTGAACTGCCTCTGTAGGATTTTCGCGTTGAACGTTACAGTTCCGCGATGTTTTGCACCTATATCATCGACACGAAGGGCAGGTCCTAGTGTCGGTCGCGTTCGCGCCTTTGAGTATCCTGCGATGCGTCGCATGTACACGCTTCTTAGGTTGCGCTTTGGTGTTATCGACATGTTCAAACCCGTATACACCGCTGTGGTCCTCTGTTCCGCGATGGGACCGGTAGGCCCACAAGAGGCGGCGCCCTACGGAGTCATATGTGAGTTAGTACCCTTTTTTATGGCTAGTTGTAGAGCCAAAGGATTACTTGCACGGGTCCATTAGGGTCCGTGACGGCTCGTGATCGGTTCCATACGGCC
The DNA here is from genome assembly GCA_020152595.1 of Chiridota heheva. NCBI lineage: Eukaryota > Metazoa > Echinodermata > Holothuroidea > Apodida > Chiridotidae > Chiridota > Chiridota heheva. The sequence continues at coordinate 80,744 of JAIGNY010000787.1, read as the reverse complement.
CCAGCGTTGTTTTCACGGCCCCATAAGGGTCCTTAAAACAACTCGGCGGCTCGTGCGACGGGCATGGGATGTCCGTGGGCTGCATAGTTCTGCAGCAAGGTAACGTACAACGTACGTCACACCCGATAGTATACCCTTTAGCTTTTTAGCTACATGGTCAGGTGAGAGCAACAATCTTAGGAGATCTCCACGTCCGTGTGAGCTGACTTGGTGAGATTTTTGCGTTGAAAGTCTCGGTTCCGCATAGTTTTTCACCAGTTTCTTGGACACGAGGCTGAGTCCCCGTTTGTCGGTACGTTACGCTCCCAGGATGCGTCGCGTGTTAGCGCCTGCTCGGGTTTCGAGGCCTAGCGCTTGGGTGATAGGAATTTCTTTACGGAAGGCATACCATCACGAAAGCTATTCTCTCCGTGTTACGTAGTTTCACGACCATTTAAACTACTCTGACTATGGTTCTTGCGTCGAACGAGACCTTCGGCTCACATTCTACAGTTATTAACGTGGTTTTACGTACAAAGTACGATAAACCCGGGTAACGGAACTTCGGGATATTGCGACCGTTAGCCGCGTGTTGCAGTGTTCCGCAGTCGTTTTTCTTGCTGGGACGCTTTTAGCGTTCGACGGCAGTCCCCCACGCGTAGTCGCCGGCCACGCGGCTCCGTAGTGATTATATACAAACGGAGTTAACGGCCTACACCAGCAGCGCGGCTGTGTGGTAGAGGACCAGTAGCCATGAACTACAGAGTTCCGCGGCCGCTTCTCTTACCGGGACACGTACTGAGTACGACGGTAGTCCCCTCTTCCCCATGCAGCTACCGGTTTTCTCAACGGGATTGCGTACTGAGTACATCTTCCCTATGCGTAGCCACTTACTCGGTGGCCCCGTGGTGAATAGAAGTATACTGAGATAACGACTCACGTTACAGATGTAGTACGTTCACGCTATCGTAGACCTAGACGGTTCTTTTGTACTGATAGCTACTACGTTCGGGACACGTCCCAGTACCAGTTGTCCCCCTCGCGTAGCCACGAGCTTTTTGCTCCGTGGTGCACAGCGACAAAGTTGGCGGATGACTAGTGGTTTTTACTTGTCATGCTGACGCCTTTGTAGACCCATAACGGATCTATAATACTTAACGGGGTTGCATACTTTGTACGGCGTAAGTCCCTTCAGTAGCCACGCGCTTCTCAGCTCCGTGGTGCAGGGTGTTTAACGGAATTAACGGTCCGTGTTATATACACAGGACGTCAACTCTTTCGTGATTTCTACCCCAGTGGTGGGGTTTATGACTCATACGGTTGACGTATCACGTTACACCCCCCTTGTCAATATTAACTCCATGAAGGATATTTTTCTTGACAATAGGTGGCCTTTTGATAGACAACCTCACGTTTGGGGTAGCTCTTACCAACAACGGCGCGTATGGTTCATTCCATACTTTAACACCTTCTTAAAGATGTTTCCATGCGGTTTTACGGCCTGTTACTTAACTGCCCGTACAGACATACGGTATTAGTTTTCTCCCCACCCGTAGCCGTAGGCTCCGCGGTTTCAAGGTTGTTACTATCGTGATAATGTTAACACTTTTTCCAGTCGACTTCTTAGACAAGTTTCGCTGTTGATAGGTGTGGCCTGGAGCTACGCGGTTCATAGCTGCTACAGTTTTCAGACCCGGCAGGTGCCGTCGACTATGTTGTATGCGGCCCAGCGTCTTCACGACCCATACCGCCTCACAGCTACATAGCCTTACACGGTTGGCAGCCCTTCTTGTATAATGTTTTATATTAACGGCCTGCCTTTTTATTTCGCTAGCCTTTGATTTTTGGTCAGTAGGTTTAAACTTCCTTTGCTCAGGGTCGGCAGTCTTTTCTGGACTGCAGGTGGTGTCGTTCCGTACCTCCGCTTTGCACGTTCAGTCGGTGGCCACCCCCTTTGGTGGTGGTTCGGGTGCTCCCACCTGGTGTAAGGAACGAGGTTTTCACCCATCAGATTTCACCGTCGGTGCCGACGGAGGCTTCTTGGTCGAGGTAGGGAAACTTTTCTTGTGACCCCTTATGACAGGCAGAATGCCGGGGTTTTTCGTTCACCTTTTTACCGCTAGTGCTGAGCGAGATTTTTCAGTTTCCCGCCGTTTTTGCACCACTCTTGTGGTCTCCTTTTCGGACAGAGAGGTACGGACTCCAAGAGTTCTGGAATCGTTCTTCTCGTCTCGGCGCAGGACGAACTTTGGCTGCTCAAGACCTTGCAGGCTTCACGACGAGCCTCGGGTCAGGACGATTTTTGTCTCTTGTCCGGAAACACAATACACTGAACAGGAAGTCTGGTTGTTTTTCTGTAATTGTCATGGTGCCTTGTTAGGTTTGACCTTCCCACTCTTGAGTTTTCAGGATTAACTGATTGCATAATTATAGTGTGTCAGGTGCGGATAGGCTTAAAGAGACACTTTTCGGCATGTATATTTGTAAGCTTTAACTGTAGTATGTGATGTAATATTCTGCTTTCAGATGATCATTCAAGAGTCCTCTTGATGGACAAAGGTCAAGAAGTGTATTACAATGCCTCCTACATCAAGGTAAGTTTTCCATGTAAAATAATGAAAGCTTTGTATCCTGATGAACATTACTGAACTTACAGCTGAAAGTGATTTGCTATATTCCAAATTGTTAGAATAAAACACATTGTCACCAACCTATGAGGGGAATTATTTGTTTTGTTTTACTAGAGGTACAGTGTGTAATGATATTTCTGTTTGAATCTGTGACGTTGAAATAAATTGTAGCTATACTATAAGAGGCGAAATCAATTGTGACTTCATATTAAATAAGAGGCGGAATCTGATTTGTTGGTTGGTTGGTTAAGTTTACCAAGGTTTATAATGTCCCAACAGACCTCCATTGATTATTTATGTCAAGATGCCCACGACTGTTTTATTAACCAGTCATGGAACACTGGTTGGAGACCCACCTGGAATTGAACCCAAAATGCTAGATTAAAAAGCTGAATCTTTACTGCACTGCCACAGCAGTCTCTAAGTCTTGTTCTAAGTCTATAATCATCTAAACTTTAATATTCTGACTTGATATTAAATTGGAATCACTTGGCTTATCGCTTCCCTTGTTCGTGACCGCTGGCAAACCTCATGGGACTCCCAACTTGATAACAAACTCCACATCATCCAGGCCACCATTCCAATCAAACCTACCATCCACAACCTCTCCCGTGTCGCCAATGCTCACATTACCCGCCTTAGAATAGGTCACACCCCCATCACTCAATCCACCTCCTTATTGGCTCCTCCAACCCTTCTGCAACAATTGCCATTGCACCCTCACAGTCCATTGCGTCCTCCTTGCTTACCCCTGTACAACCTTCCCAGAGCTTCCCTCACTCCCCACAACTCAAGCTGAGCTCTTCCAGAAAAACCCTCTGGTTAAAATTATCTCTTCCTTTGTCATGCTTCCCTCTACAGCCATATCTAGTTCTCCTCTCCCACCCCCTCTCTCTACTTTTTTTTTTTTTTTACTCATGCAATTCCTCTCTCGATCACATCTTTCTGTCTTTTAGTTCCCGTGTTTCTCTCAATCTCCCCGTTTTCTTTTCTTCGTACTTCCTGATCTAAACCTCTGGCAATGACCCTCTAAACCTAAATTGGAATCAAATTTTGTAACTAACAAACTTTGAACTTACTAGCATTCCTTGTGGATGCTTTTGTGGTGCCGTTAAGGCAGATACCCATCTTAACAATTTTTTTGTAAAAAAAAATTTTTACTTTGCACGGATTTCAAATGTGACAAGCAAATTTTTCATAGAAGTTCTGAAACCTCTCGTTGAAACTTTTCCCTCTTTATTTTATTAACAAACTGATACTTAATAAAGAAATTTAAAGAACATGAAAAATCATGGCAAAATTGAAAAGAGTACCTTGTTTTACATCACCATTTGATGTCATGTAATGTTTCAACTGTTGTGTATAAACATTAGTATATTAGAACAAAACCACTTTTATCATGTTTAAACTGTGCAGTATGGATGTTGGTAACTTTGATTTTGTTGTTTTGAAGGATTCTGCCAACAGGAAGGCATTTATTGCAGCTGAAAGTAAGGCTACTCTTTACTAATTTAAATGCCAAGTCTTGCACCCTGATTCACACTGCTTGAGAAGGTGAAATGGGCTCTCTGCTGGGATCTATGAAAGTGATTTTCTGATGTGTACCATACCTCTTTCATAACCTAGCAACTCTGCAATTCAATTGTATGTGCATTCTACTGGAAAAGAACATTATTTCATGCAAGTGATGAAAATTTCCAAGATCTATCTTTTATTGCTAAGTTTAAATCATATTTATCACTAGTAGATTTTTGAAGAGAGTGAAAAAAAGGATATCATTAAGTATACCGATCCTATGAATGTATGCCGTCAACCTGACCAGCTACAGTATATAAGCAGATCAAGTGGGCTATATCTACAAATGTCATGTGCAATTCCAGCCTTGTTTTATTGCTTCAAGCTTTATTATTCTGAATATGCTTTTGTTGGTGTAGGAACATTCTTGGTGTAGCATTCTAAGCAGTGTCTCGCTTGAAAAGAAATATTATATAATGGAGAGTCACCACAAAAAGTTGAAATAATACATTCTTTATATAAATAGCAATTCAAATTATGCTTTTCTGGTACAAAAAGATCATCTAAGAATAGAACCTCTACCTTAAATAGAACTTGAAATAAATAATCCTCGTATGCAAAGAAAGTTATACAATAGTTGGTCTCTTGAATAGAGGTTATACATAATAGATTTTTGTTACTTGAGATTTTTTTCTTAATGAACCTTCATTGACTTTAATGAATAGATTGCCCTAAATATTAAGTCGAATAGGTGTTTGGGAGGAAATTAAAGGCAAGGAAGGGGCTTGCTTTTTTATGTTTATAAATGATTATCATGAGGGAAGTAGAAAGCTGGGGTGAAATGCAGGAAGGGAATGTGACTTGAGGTTGAGATAATGTTTGTGGTTAGCTTAGTTACAATATGGTCAGTGGAGGAGATGATGTCTAGCAGGTGCATGGGGACTAGGTTATATGGGACCAACCATAACCATTAGCCATGGATGATGATGATGATAGGTGAATGGAGTATAGTGGGTAAATGATGGATGGTTGGTGAATGAGGCATGTAAGGTTGATGTAGGATGATAGTTGGATGGGGTAAGGTTGGTAGGGTTAATGGTTGTAATGCTTAGGATTGGGAGTGTTTCATAGAGTAGATGGTGATGATGTGGATCCATGAGAGGAAGATGGAGAAATTAGATAGCCAGAGTTCAGCGGGTGCAACAGAGGTATTATATGATTGCAAGGCATATTATGAGTGGCGAGGGAATTTGTATTGTTATGTAGAACTTTTCATTGAGAAAAAGAAAGTGTATAAAAATTAAAAAAATCCCACTAAAGTTTGTCTAAAAACCAATGTGAAGTTAATGTCTTTCTTTTGCATCTCTGTTTAAAATTTGTTTTATTCTGCAGTAGCTTTTTACTTTTTATGCGCAATCTGCCAAAAAGGAATATTTTAAAACTCATTTTATATCATCATGCCATCATTACCCAATTTCACTACTCCTTTACCAGCTACAGGACATGCAACTGTCAAATGCTTTATGCAACTTTTCAAGTCTTTTTCTAATTGAATCTAACAAACTGAAACTTATTTTTTGCTATTTCTCTGTGAAAATGCAGAAAGAAAAGCTGTACAATGTTCTTTTCAAAGCAACCATGAAATTTCAAATGTTCCTGTGATTCTTGCATTATCAAGATAGTGTTCGGTTAAGTAGTTAGTGACTGTAATTTGAGTCTTGTACCATGAAAATCTCCTAAACATTTGATAACAGGTGCCTCCTCCTGAGTAGTATTTCATGGTCAGGTTTTAAATCAGCCCAATTGCGTAATGCGGCACGTATAGCTGATGACGAAGGACTCATATTGTTGCAATTCCAATCTTGATATTAAATTGTGTATAAATCAAAATGAAAATCAACTAGCCGTCTCAGTAATAATTGTCCAGTAAGTAGTTGGAATATCATTTCTTATTGTACATTTTTACCATGTTCTTTTTCCCCAACATAAGGTCCTATGACTGCTTCATTGAATAACTTCTGGAATCTTATCTGGATCAAGAAGATACAACATATTGTTATGGTTACAGATCTCATTGAGAATAGAAAGGAACTCTGTTTGATGTACTGGCCGCCTCATACAAATTCATCTCTGGTATTTCAAAACCTTAATGTGACCTTGATGGAAGAGATGAAGTATCCAGAATACACCCAAAGAGTCTTTGAAGCAAAGCAGGTACATTAAGGAATTTTTAATGGTTAAATCATGATAAGTGGGGCAAAAGATTTATATGTGATTTGTACAGGAATATGAATTGAGACAGTGAGAGCATAATTATGAGATGATAATAGTCATAAATAATAGCAACAATATCTAACCTTATTAGGTAAAATTTACCATGATGCAACTACGTCTTGATTTGTAACTTTCTGACACACAAGTTGCCAGATTTTGTGGTTATTAAATCCTTTTTCATTACAGGGATGTATCTACACCAAATCCTTTGTCCTTATTATTTTGGCGTGCTACAAGAATTTGTTTTGAGTATTGCATAGTTGTTGGTGGCTGTGACTTGTTAAGCAGTTTGATTATTTGTAAATGCCTCTTTTATACTTACAAAAATCTTCCATAAATCATACATTTCAAATCTGTTGATCTTCCAGGGCAATGAGGTGCGGACAATCCATCAGTTTCACATATCTAACTGGCCAAATGCAGGGTTACCTCACTGTTCATCAATACTGTCCCTGATTGGCAAAATGAAAATGACCCTTCCAGCAAAACCTGCCCAATCAAGTTATATTCTTGTTCACTGCAAGTATGAAGCTTTTTAATTGATGTTTTGTTTCTACAAATGGAATTGTTACTCTTTAAGCTCACATGTCAGGTTGATTTTATGATTTGAATGATGTTTCCAATCTAGGTCTGTCAGGACATTGTAATGTTGTACGTAAAAACATGTATCCATGTATAACAATGCTTGATAGGAAAGCTACATTTGCTCCATCTTTCTAACCTCTTGATATTTCTGAAACAAAATCTTTTGGTTAATATAAAAACAACCCATGTTTTCCGTATTGGTTGTCCTTCTATTTGCAGCAATGGCATTGGCAGAACTGGTACATTCATTGCTTTGTATCATCTGCTTGATGTAATGAGGCAGAAGAAAACCATTGATGTGTTTGGATTTGTGGAGAGCATGAGGAAGGATAGAATCAACATGGTGGAAACAGAGGTATATACAGTAATTTAGATTCTTTGACTTCAACTGTAATGTTTCATAACAGTGTCTAATTATTGGATGTGCGTTTTGTTGCTTTTTCTCACGCAATGTTTTTTTTTCTCAAAACGTCAAGTTTATTATTACATCTGAGCATCAAGGTGTACACATTGCAGTTTATTATTACATCTGAGCATCAAGGTGTACACATTGCAGTTTATTACATCTGAGCATCAAGATGTACACATTGCAGTTTATTATTACATCTGAGCATCAAGATGTACACATTGCAGTTTATTATTACATCTGAGCATCAAGATGTACACATTGCAGTTTATTATTACATGTGAGCATCAACATGTGAGCATCAAGATGTACACATTGCAGTTTATTATTACATCTGAGCATCAAGATGTACACATTGCAGTTTATTATTACATCTGAGCATCAAGATGTACACATTGCAGTTTATTATTACATCTGAGCTTCAAGATGTGCACATTGCAGTTTATTATTACATCTGAGCATCAAGATGTACACATTGCAGTTTATTATTACATCTGAGCATCAAGATGTACACATTGCAGTTTAGTATAACATCTGAGCATCAAGATGTACACATTGCAGTTTATTATTACATCTGAGCATCAAGATGTACACATTGCAGTTTATTATTACATCTGAGCTTCAAGATGTACACATTGCAGTTTATTATTACATCTGAGCATCAAGATGTACACATTGCAGTTTATTATTACATCTGAGCATCAAGATGTACACATGCATTGCAGTTTATTATTACATAGCATCAAGATGTACACATTGCAGTTTATTATTACATCTGAGCATCAAGATGTACACATTGCAGTTTATTATTACATCTGAGCATCAAGATGTACACATTGCAGTTTATTATTACATCTGAGCTTCAAGATGTGCACATTGCAGTTTATTATTACATCTGAGCATCAAGATGTACACATTGCAGTTTATTATTACATCTGAGCATCAAGATGTACACATTGCAGTTTAGTATAACATCTGAGCATCAAGATGTACACATTGCAGTTTATTATTACATCTGAGCATCAAGATGTACACATTGCAGTTTATTATTACATCTGAGCATCAAGATGTACACATTGCAGTTTATTATTACATCTGAGCATCAAGATGTACACATTGCAGTTTATTATTACATCTAAGCATCAAGATGTACTCATTGCAGTTTTTTATTACATTTAAGCATCTAGATGTACACATTGCAGTTTATTACTACATCTGAGCATCTAGATGTACACATTGCATTACAAACTCTGAAATTTCATAATCTGCACAAGGTTTTAGTTTATGAATCTTTATTTTTAAATGATAAACTGGTTGCTTGAGGTTAATTGTGGAGATTTCAATACCAATTCTTGGTGTGTCGACCAGGAAGGGATACAAATGTTTTAATGTAGCAAATCAGTTCATTGCAATCATCCAGTCGCTTTTAGGGAGCTTAAAACCCAAATCTTAGGAACAATTGCAAGTATCTTAGAATTGAAGTGCATTAGATTACATTTTAGAATCTTTGTTTAAAGAAATGTTTTGATTCTGTTTGTACTTATTCTAGTTATTGGTTCCGATGCCAACGGCATCAGGAACCTTTGCAGTCGCTTTGGCGTGTGTGCAAACATGTATGTGTGATGGCTAGCTCGTTCTCATGATATCTCATAAGCCATACACTGCAGACTTGTCATATTTAGTACACAGGATACTTATATGGAGTACAAGAACCCTGTGATTTTTGGTGATGATATCATGCATATTAATGAGTGGGCGGGGCTAAATTTAAATTTTTGAAATTGTAATAATTTAGCAACCGTATGTCAGTTTTATGTAATACTTGCTATGCTACTGTTATAAGGTATTGTGCACATGCCTACCTTGTTTGCAGATCTCATTTAATTAATTTGCATTGTGGGCGGGGCTTGATGTGAAATTGCTATGGAATGCTTATTCTCACAATTTCTCATTAACCGTACACTACAGACATGCCATAATTTGTACACAGAATGCTTATATGTAGTACAAGAACCGTATCATTTTTGGTGATGATATAATGCATATTAATGAGTGGGTGGGGCTAATTATAACATTCTTGAATAAGTTTTATTAAGCAGTCGTTTGACAGTTTTTTGTAATACTTGGTATGCTGCTGTTTTTAGGTATTGTGCACATGTCTACATTGTTAGCAGGTCTTATATCATTATTATGCATGGTGGGCGGGCTTGATGTGAAATTGCTATAAAATGCTTAGTTTTCACAATATCTCATGAACTGTACACTGCAGACATGTCATAATTAGTATACACAATGCTTATATGTAGTACAAGAACCATGTCATTCTTTGGTGATGATATCATGCATATTAATGAGTGGTCGGGGCTTATTATAAAATTCTTGAATAAGTGATTATTTAAGCAGTCGTTTGACAGTTTTATGTAATACTTGCTATGCTACTGTTATTAGGTATTGTGCACATGTCTACGTTGTTAGCAGGTCTCATATCATTAATATGCATGGTGGGCAGAGCTTCATGTGAAATATCTATGAAATGCTTGTTCTTACAAGATTCTGTTCATAAATCAATTTAATATTTGGTCAGAAATTAATGAAATATTTAATCCATAGATAATATCTTTGCTAACTAATGATGACCAATAGAAGCAGATCTACAGTAAGAACAATTTCCTTTATCTGAAAAAATGAAAGGAATATTGAAATAATCATATGTGACAAGAGAAAAAAATGTTAAACAAATTAAAATAAATTTATTGATTTTTTTGGTTCACAAGTTACAGAAATTTTAGAGTTTCTCCTTATAGGAAAAGCTAGCAGCAGTAAATTTGAAACACCTATGATGCCACACAGACAAATTAACATACATGTCAATTGTTTTGATTGTGATCTTAAACTTTAGGCTGTTTTCTTGTTCAATTGTATCTTTAAAGTGCTGTATTTTGAAATTGAAATAAAATTAAAGAGAAAAAAAGGGGAGGCATCAGAACCACAAAAGCTTTTGATTTTCTGGTTTTTACTTTCTAGTACTTACACTAAACAAAACCAGGTGGATATAGCAATACCACGTTCATTGTACTTCAGGATTTTTCCCTCCCATTCTTGAAAATTTTAGGTTATAAATATCTCACCTTAACTTTCTTCAGAAACAGTACATATTCCTGCATGAGGCGTTGGCTTGTGGGAGAATGATTGCAAAGACAGCAATTCCATATCAAGCTCTCCAGATGGCTTGCCAGCAACTTCTCTCTTTTTCTCCTAATAAGAGAAACACAGAAATAGAGGAAGAGTTTGAGGTAAGTTTTGTTATACAATGAGTATAGAATTGATTAGAAAATATGTATTAAGTGCAAACAGCTCATACATTACAAGTTTAACATTTGATTACCTTAAGATGTAACAAAACCCTCATGAAGATTTGACGCATGTGGTTTTCTTTCTTTTTCTAGCTACTTAATAAATTCAGTCCTACTTTTCAACTGGACAGCTTCAAAGAAGCCAAAAAGATGAAAATATTCAGAAGAACAGACAAAAGAAAATCCTTCCCTGTAAGTTGTTTGTATTTGTATATAAGTATTTTACAAGATTAACAGCAATTAAGATTATTCTCATCATTTCTGGTATTGCAAACTGAAACAGTGTAAAACAGAATAATATCAACATTTTGGTAGTTTTTGCTTGAATGTATTCAACTTGACAGAAGAAAGCTTTGAGGGTTCTACCAATAGTAGACCAAGGAAACATTTTGAAGATATGTTCCATTACATGATCTATGATATTCTTTCACAGACCATATAGGATAGCTATACAAAACAATTTAAAACTAAAGCAGGACAAATCTTGTAAAGTCATACGAAGAAGGAGAATCCAGAAAAGAACTTACAGAATTCATCTAAATTATATGAGCAGCATTCCTGTGAAATTAAGTCATTTTTATTATTTACCATTTCTTTTAAATTGCAGTGGATGAGTTCAGACCAGTCCTTTCTTCTGCATGTGGGTATGGAGGAAATGATTATATCAATGCTACCATTGCAAGTGTAAGTGTGCAGAAACACTCTTCATAATTTTATTAGATGAAAAGTATTATAGTTTTCCTACTGTAAGTGTATATTTGTTTCTTATTTTGTACATGTATATATTCATAAATGGGACAATGTCAGCTTCAATACAATTTCAGAGTTATCAGTAATAACATGATTTTTCTTTATGTTGCAAGTAACATTTACTCTCAAAACATAGTCACATAACTTTTGCAATACATTTTTTCAGATACAAAGAAGAAAACAAACACTAATTAATAATGATTTTTAAGCTATTTGTGCAATCATTTTAAAACGATTGCACAGATAGCTTTAAAAATATTATATCATGCATATAAATCCTGCATTTCTATTCCTTTACTCATACCATTAAAGGTTTCATCATATGATAATGAATGACACTGTAATTTTAAAGCTTTGCATCGACTATTGAACTTCCTTTGTCAGTTCAAAGAGATTTTTAATGATATGCGAAAAGTTATTGCCAAGATTATGTCAATAGGTCTAACTCATTTTTTGGTGAGCATGCGAAGCATATTGCAAAGTATAATGCGAACCTATGTAATAGCGATTCCGGCCGGCCTTCTGCAGTTGTTCCTGAGATTTCCTCAGAAATGTTAAAAGTTTTTTTTAGAATTTCTAAGAAAATGTTAAAGTTAATTCAGAATTTCTCAGAAAAGCTAAAGTTTCTTAAGATATCCTCATGGAAGGCTGGAATTTCCTTAAAATGTTCCTTATAAAAGTTTTTCAGAGACACTTAAGACAGGTTGAAGACTAGTTCCCTTAAAAAGTCTACAAAACATTTGATATTTCCTTAGAAGATAACTGTAAGATGATATAGTTTACAAATATTCTTCAGAGATTCTAAAGTGTCTCTCATAACTCTTAAGGTTTAAAATCCTTAAAATTCTTCAAAATATTTGTGCACCTGTGGCTTTATCAGGCATGATTATTAAACTCCGCCTTTATTATTATGTGTCATTTGCATAAAGTTGCTACAGTTTATGAACTGACAAGACTTAGTATGCTCAGTAGGGGAGTGTTACATGATGCGACTACATCTGGAAATAGAGAGGGATACTATGTGGAACATGGCGTGGAGCCATATGGGGCATAGGATGGAATATATACCATGTGGTATGCACTAAGGGCTATATCGGACATTTTTATGACTCCGCCTTTATTTTCTTATCTAACAGTTTATTTGCATAAGTTATTATATGAACTGATAGACTTTCATACTTAGTATACTCAATCAGGGACTGATAGCTAGGATGAGACTGCTTATGGAGCCTATGGACATAGGGTGTGACATCATGTGGGACATCGGTGAGATATGAGGTGGGACATAGGGTGGGATGCCACATGTGACATTGGATAGCATGCCATGTGGAAATCAGATAGGATGTCATGTGAAACATGGGGTGGGAGCCATGTGAGACATCAGATGGGATGCAATATGGGATGGGATGCCATGCGGGATATCGGATGGGATACCATGTGGGACATAGGGTGGGAGCCATGTGGTACATAGGGTGAGATGCCATGTGTGACATAGGGTAGGACGCCATTTGGCACATGGGATGTGATGCCATGTGGCACGTAAGGTGGGATGTCATTGGGACATGGGGAAGAATACCATGTGGAACATATATGGTTGGATCCAATTTGGAACATCAGGTGGGATGCCATGTTAGACATCGGGTGAGAAACCACTGATGCGGGGCATAAGTTGCGATGCCATGGTGATAAAGGGAGGGCTGGCATGTGGGAAATATGGTGAAAGCCATGTGGGACATGGGATGGGATGTCATGTGGGACATGGGTGGTATGCCACGAGTGACATAGGGTGGGATGCCATGTATGACATAGGGTAGGAGACCATGTGGGACAGGTAGGAGGCCATATGGGACATGTGATGTGGGATATGAAGTGGAATGTCATTTGGACATGGGGAGGGATACCATGTGGAACATATGGTGGGATCCAATGTGTGACATTGGGTGAGATGCCATGTAGGATATCGGGTGGCAAGCTACTGGTGCCTTAACAACCTCATCACTCAGCTCCCCTCCCCCTTCATCCGTCTTGTTGATTTCAATGCCCACAACCCCCTGTGGGGCTCCAATACCACCACCCCTAGAGGCAAGCCCGTCGAAAACACTCTTTGATAGAACAGCCTCTCTTTGCTCAACACTAACTCCCCGACCTACCCTCACCCTGCCACAGGCTCCCTCACCTGTATTGACCTGTCTATCTGTTCCCCCAACCTCCTTGATTTTAGCTGGAAGGTCACTGCTGATCTCTGTGGTAGTGACCATTACCCTCTTCTTATTCACTCCAACCTTCAAACCCCCACAGACCACACACCCCAATTGGAACCTCGAGAAGGCCAATTGGCCCCTTTTTAAAACCCTCTGCGACTCGCACCTCTTCCCCCATCTCCTCGAGGGTGAGGATCCCATGTCAAACTTCAGTAACATCCTTATCAACATCGCCACCAAAAAACCCTAACCACCCCCACCCCCCCCAACCCCTGGTTTACTGATGATTGTAAAACTGCCATTAAGAACAGGAAAAGGGCCCTCAAGAACTTCAAAACTAACCCAACCACCCACAACCTCAACCTCTTTCGCATCAGCCTTGCCAAAGCCAGGCGCACTATCAAGGACAGTAAAACCAACACTTGGAACAACTTAATATCTTCTCTCACCACCAACTCGGAGTATTGCCTTTCCCTCCGACAACACTGAGAGCTACAAGACCCCTCTCACTCTTTCTAAATTAAACCAAGCCATCCACGATGCTGGCTGCACATCCAAGGGCCCAGATGATATCCGCTACCAGTTCCTGAAACACCTACCCAACAAGGCCACCACTACCCTACTCATTATCCTCAACCAAATTTGGTCCTCACACTCCTTTCCCCCTATTTGGAGGACAGCTATCATCACCTCCGTCCCCAAACTGGGAAGGACAGTACCGACCCCCCCCCCCCCCCATTGCCCTCACCTGCTGTCAATGTAAAATTATGGAAAGGATCATTAACCAGAGACTAAACTGGTTCCTTGAGACCAACAAATTCCTCTCCCCTCACCAAAGCGGGTTCAGGAAACATAGCAATACCCTGGACAAGTTAATTATGCTCGACACCGCTATCCGGGATTCCATTGCAAAAATGGAACACCTCATTGTCATCTTTTTTGATCTTGAGAAAGTTTTTGACACTATTTGGAAATACAGGATTATCCACAAACTTTAAACCATCGGCCTCAGAGGCCACCTCCCCATCTTTATTCAAAACTTCCTCTCATCCAGGCAGCTCTCAAGTTCATATTGACCACACCCTCTCCAACCCGTACCCCCAAGAATAGGGCGTCACCCAAGGCAGCATCCTCTCCCCCACTTCCTTCAACCTTAGCATTAACAACGTCGCGGACAACCTTGGCCCCAACATCAATGTGCCCTGTACGTGGACAACTTCACCATCTTCTACTCCTCCCATAGCTTTGCTCTTGTCGAAAGTAGGCTCCAATGCGGCCTCAACCGACTGCAAGACTGGTGCAACAATAACGGTTTTAAATTCTCCAAAGACAAGACGGTCTGCATGCACTTCTGTCATTTCAACAACCTCCACCGCAACCCGAACCTCATGCTCAATGGCAATCGCATTCCTAAAGTTGACCATACTAAGTTCCTGGGTTTAAGTCTAGACCCTAAGCTCTCCTACAAGCAACACATAACCAACCTGAAACAAATGCAACAGCTCCCTCAACTTTCTCCGTCTCCTCTCCAACACCACCTTGGTGCGAACCGCCATGCTCTCCCAAATTCTTCAGACTCACCATTCATACCAAGCTTGACTATGGCAATATTGTCTACTGTGTCGCTCACAACTCTTACCTCAACCACATCAACTTCATCCAGAATCAAGCCCTCAGGCTTTGTCTGGGTGCCTACAGGACCTCCCCAATCACCAGCTTTCATGTTGAAGCCAATGAAGCCCCTTTCTGCTAAGGTGTAGAAAGCTTACGCATCAAATCAGACCTCCATCTCGGCATCAACCCCGCCACTCTTGACACATTCTCCTGGCCCATTGTTCCTCCCTGGGCCACCCCCTCCCTTCTATCTATCTACCTTGGCCTCTCCACTCATCACAAACCCAAACCCATCCTAACCTCTTCATCAACCTCCACAACCAAATCAAAGACCAACTCTCAAACTACACCCCCATCTATACTGATGGATCCAAGGAAGGTGACAAGACAGCTAGCTGCTGTTGCCGTCATCCAAGACATCACCCTCAGTAGCTGGCTTCCCGACTTCTTGTCCATCTTCTCGGCTGAGGCCAAGGCCATCCTCCACGCCCTCAACTTTATTGAGTACTCTCCTCTCAGCCACTTTGCCATCTTCTCCAAGGTTGTCCTTCTTTACTCAATCTTAAATGGGATAACCTCACATCCCACCTCCTCCTCCATAAACTCCTTTTGCCCCCCCCCCCCCTGCGGGAAAAGTATTCTTTTTTTCTGGATACCCAGCTATGTTGGCATCCCTAGCAATGACAGGGCTGATGCAGCCGCTATGCTTGCTCTCAATCCCCCTACTCCATTTCCCAAAACCCTTACTGACATCAAACCGCTTATCGCTTCCCTTGTTCGTGACCGCTGGCAACCTCATGGGACTCCCAAATTGATAACAAACTCCACA
Source organism: Chiridota heheva (assembly GCA_020152595.1). Lineage (NCBI taxonomy): Eukaryota > Metazoa > Echinodermata > Holothuroidea > Apodida > Chiridotidae > Chiridota > Chiridota heheva. The sequence goes on along the minus strand of JAIGNY010000787.1, from coordinate 64,608 downwards.
TCGTCCAGCCCACCATTCCGGTCAAACCCACCATCCACAACCTCTCCCATGTCGCCAATGTTCACATTACCCGTCTTAGAATAGGTCACACCCACCTCACTCACTCCCGCCTCCTTATTGGCTCCCCCCAACCCCATTGCAACAATTGCCATTGCACCCTCACAGTCCATCACGTTCTCCTTGCTTGCCCCTTGTACAACCTTCCCAGAGCTCCCCTCACTCCTCACAACTCAATAGCTGAGCTCTTCCAGAAAAACCCTCCTGATAAAATTATCTCCTTTCTTCATCATGCTTCCCTCTGCAACCATATTTAGTCCTCCTCTCCGTGCACCCCCTCTCTCTACTTTTGTTTTGTTTTTCACCCATGCACCTCCTCTCTTGATCCCAGCTTTCTGGCCTTTAGTTCTCATGTTTCTCTCAATATCCCTCTGGTTTCTTTTCGTCCTGCCCCTGGAATGATATAACCTCTCAGGCACAGTTTGACCTCAATGTCGTGGTGCCGTTTAGCCCTCATCAAACTAGTAAACAAAGAAACTGGTGCAGTTCATAAGGTGGGATGCCATGTGGACACAGGGAGGGATGCCATGTGGGACATAGGGAGGGATGCCATGTGGGACATATGGTTGGATATAATGTGGGATATTGGATGGGATACCATGTGGGTCATAGGGTGGGATGCCATGGGGGACAGGGAGGGATGCCATGTGGGACACATGGAGGAATGCCATGTGGAGCATGGAATGGAATGGAATGTCATATAGGACATGGGGTGGGATACCATGTGCGACATGGGATGTCATGTGGGACATAGGATGCCATGTTGGACATAGTATGGGATGTCATTTTATAATTGGGAGGGTCGTATGATTTGGTTGTCAATTTGCATAAGCATGTGAACCATGATGGTATTTACCGTTCTACTTCATGTCAGATAGTCGCACATCTGTCTGATAATTGGCAAACGGTGACAATTTGAGAAATTTATAGAGAATGATTGTATGTTTGTGTTTCACATGAACATAGTACCGGGAACCCCAGATTTGGTACAGTTCATTATGCACAGCAGTTTATTATAATGGTATTTTGTGCAGTCTAAATACTGAACTTATGTTCTGCATTTAGTTAGTTTGTGCATGGTATTTAATTTTGTACAATATTTTGAATATGTACACTGTATCTGCACCTTAGGTTTATTTATTTATTTTTTATCCAGTCATTAGCTACTAAAAAGGGTTCAATATTATAATTCATTTCCTTTGTCAGTCTTTGCAGCACAAAGAAACTTTCATCATCACCCAGCACCCATTGGAGAGCACCATGGAAGACTTTTGGCGTCTTGTGTTTGAATGGAAGTGTGTTGCAGTTGTCATGTTAAATGACATGGACATACAAAGCAATGTAGGTTATTGGAATGACAGTGTCCATCTTTCTATCACAACCTCAGACATATGGTTGGGTCACTTAACTAAATCACTGCCCCTTTTTACCCTTTTACTGATGTTTCATAATAGTCTGATTGGAACCTTTTTGATATTTGCTGATAGATTAAACCAAAATAGAACTGTTCCAACAAGTTTTGTCCGATACAGGTAATATTGGTATTGATATTTCTCAGTCGTTATATTCTTCACATCTACTCAATATTTCTGCAACCAGTTTCCTTTGCATATTCCATAATTACTCATTCTTGATATTAATTCAAAGGAAATTAAGGAGGGTTTTTTTCTTTCAACTTTGGTGTCATGCAATAAGAAATCTTTCATATGAAACATTATTTTCTTTCCTTTATTGAGTTTTCTGCGATAAAATAATCATCAAAAATGCTGAAAATTTGGAAAATGAAAGTTTCCAGTAATTGTTTCAATAATTTCATCCAATTTTGACCTTCAATTATACACAGTTGCCTTGAAAAGGTGATGTACAAAAACTACCATAAATAGGCATATTGTATCTTTTACCTAGTTGTGATATTTTGTGTTACATTTCCAATGACTTTGAAACAATTTGAATTATTGAAGTTATACATGAATCAGTATATTGAATGTCTTGCACTCACCATAGTACAGTATGCCATCATTCTTGTTTTCTCACCTGTACCAAATTGTATCTTTTTGTATCAGTCATACACCCAGTACTGGCCTTATCAGAGCACAACCTTTCCTGGTGGCCTCACCGTAACCATGAAGTCTGTAACATCTGAAGGTGATTGGACGCAATGGGTTTTTGAATTGGTGAATGGTACTGATCAGGTAGGTCAATATTTGTTCATGTTTAAAAGACCTGAAGTTTGTTATGTTTGTTATATTCTAAGTGTAATGTGTGATTGTTTGTGTATGTGTGTTGTAAGTGTAATGTGTGGTTGTTTGTGTGTGGGTGTTGTAAGTGTAATGTGTGGTTGTTTGTGTGTGGTGTTGTAAGTGTAATGTGTGGTTGTTTGTGTGTGGGTGTTGTAAGTGTAATGTGTGGTTTGTGTGTGGATGTTGTAAGTGTAATGTGGTTTGTGTGTGGGTGTTGTAAGTGTAATGTGTGGTTGTTTGTGTGTGGGTGTTGTAAGTGTAATGTGTGGTTGTTTGTGTGTGGGTGTTGTAAATGTAATGTGTGGTTATTTGTTTGTGAGTGTTGTAAGTGTAATGTGTGGTTGTTTGTTTGTGTGTGTGTTGTAAGTGTAATGTGTGGTTGTTTGTGTGTGTGTAATGTGTGGTTGTTTGTGTGTGGGTGTTGTAAGTGTAATGTGTGGTTGTTTGTGTGTGGGTAATATGCAAACAACAGCGCAAGTAAAATATGGTTTAATGAAGAAGATTAAACATTGAAAAGTGATTCTTACTGTACAATTTGATATTTTACATTTCTGCAGGATACTGCACATTGCTTGCACCACTTTCAACTTTTGGGATGGCCAGCAAATCAGTCATGTCCAGGCAGAATACAATCGATTAATTCTCTTGTGACAACTGTCATGGAAATAAAGATTAAAAAGCCAGAAAGTGGACCTGTGTTGGTTCATTGCTCGTGAGTAGTACTGTATTTGTAATTCATAGTTGTTTGTTCTTGTACGCTGTATGTTTATTTAAAATAACTAACTGTATTCGACATAATAAGTGCCCAGGGCACTTACGAAAATAAAATGGCACAACTTTTTATGCCCAAAGTTGCTTAATACAGTAATACAATGGGTGGGCTCAGGGGCGTTCAATACGTCAAATACGGTAATATTAGTGGGTTGGCACAGGCGCGCTTTAACAGTAATACCAATGGGTGGGCACAGGAGGGCTTAATACGGTAATACCAATGAGTGGGTACAGGGGCGCCTAATACGTCAAATACAGTAATACCAGTGGGTGGGCACAGGGGTGCTTAATACGTCAAATACAGTAATACCAATGAGTGGGCACAGGGGCGCTTAATACGTCAAATACAGTAATACCAATGGGTGGGCACAGGAGCGCTTAATACGGTAATACTAATGAGTGGGCACAGGGGCGCCTAATACGTCAAATACAGTAATACCAATGGGTGGGCACAGGGGTGCTTAATACGTCAAATACAGTAATACCAGTGGGTGGGCACAGGAGCGCTTAATACGGTAATACCAATGAGTGGGCACAGGGGCGCTTAATACGTCAAATACAGTAATACCAATGGGTGGGCACAGGGGCACTTAATACGTCAAATACAGTAATACCAGTGGGTGGGCACAGGGGTGCTTAATACGTCAAATACGATAATACCAATGGGTGGGCACAGGGGCGCTAAATACGTCAAATACAGTAATACCAATGGGTGGGCACAGGGGCGCCTAATACGTCAAATACGATAATACCTATGGGTGGGCACAGGGGCACTTAATACGTCAAATACGGTAATACCAATGGGTGGGCACAGGGGCACTTAATACGTCAAATACAGTAATACCAATGGGTGGGCACAGGGGCACTTAATACGTCAAATACGGTAATACCAATGGGTGGGCACAGGGGCACTTAATACGTCAAATACGGTAATACCAATGGGTGGGCACAGGAGCGCTTAATACGTCAAATACAGTAATACCAATGGGTGGGCACAGGGGCGCCCTAATCACGTCAAATACGATAATACCTATGGGTGGGCACAGGGCACTTAATACGTCAAATCACGGTAATACCAATGGGTGGGCACAGGGGCACTTAATACGTCAAATACAGTAATACCAATGGGTGGGCACAGGGGCACTTAATATGTCAAATACAGTAATACCAATGGGTGGGCACAGGGGCACTTAATACATCAAATACGGTAATACTAATGGGTGGGCACAGGGGCACTTAATACGTCAAATACAGTAATACCAATGGGTGGGCACAGGGGCACTTAATACGTCAAATACGGTAATACAATGGGTGGGCACAGGGGTGCTCAATACGTCAAATACGGTAATACCATGGGTGGGCACAGGGGTGCTTAATACGTCAAATAGGGTATTACCAATAGGTGGGCACAGGGGCACTTAATACATCAAATACAGTAATACCAATGGGTGGGCACAGGGGCACTTAATACGTCAAATACGGTAATACAATGGGTGGGCACAGGGGTGCTTAATACGTCAAATAGGGTATTACCAATAGGTGGGCACAGGGGCACTTAATACATCAAATACAGTAATACCAATGGGTGGGCACGGGTGCTTAATACGTCAAATACGGTAATACCAATAGGTGGGCACAGGGGCGCTTAATACGTCAAATACGGTAATACCAATGGGTGGGCACAGGGGTGCTTAATACAGTAATACCAATGGGTGGACACAGGGGCACTTAATACATCAAATACAGTAATACCAATGGGTGGGCACAGGGGCACTTAATACGTCAAATATGGTAATACAATGGGTGGGCACAGGGGTGCTTAATACGTCAAATAGGGTATTACCAATAGGTGGGCACAGGGGCACTTATTACATCAAATACGGTAATACCAATGGGTGGGCACAGGGGCGCTTAATACGTCAAATACAGTAATACCAATGGTTGGGCACGGGTGCTTAATACGTCAAATACGGTAATACCAATAGGTGGGCACAGGGGCGCTTAATACCAATGGGTGGGCGTCAAATCAAATCGGTAATACCAATGGGTGGGCACAGGGGTGCTTAATACAGTAATACCAATGGGTGGACACAGGGGCACTTAATACATCAAATACGGTAATACCAATGAGTAGGTACAGGAGTGCTTAATACATCAAATATGGTAATACCAATGGGTGGGTACAGGGGCGCTTAATATGGTAATACCAATGGGTGGGCACAGGGGCACTTAATACATCAAATATGGTAATACCAATGGGTGGGTACAGGGGCGCTTAATACGTCAAATACGGTAATACCATTGGGTGGGCACAGGGGCACTTAATACGTCAAATACAGTAATACCAATGGGTGGGCACAGGGGTGCTTAATACGTCAAATAGGGTATTACCAATGGGTGAGCACAGGGGCACTTAATACGTCAAATACGGTAATACAATGGGTGGGCACAGGGGCACTTAATACGTCAACTAGTAATACCAATGGGTGGGTACAGGAGCGCTTAATACGTCGAATATGGTAATACCAGTGGGTGGGCACAGGGGCGCTTAATACGGTAATACCAATTGATGCACCTGAAGCTTACATTGGAACTTTCTTGGCCGTTCCAAACTAATGACCGCTACTAAATTTAATTTGGCCCATTAGTGGGAGGGAAACAGATGGGGAACGTATGAGAAAAGGTCAATTTTTCTTCAAGGAAACACAGTTTTACATACAGTATGTGTCATAGAGGTCATTGCCACATGATTTTAAACTGAAAAAATGCTCTGCCAGGTTTAAACAAGATTTTATTTTTCTGGAAGGTAGATACTATCCACAATTGGCAGACATTTATTTACCTTATCTATTTGTTATTCTCATAGGTTCATGGTGATAATAATCAATGTGCACGATTATTGTGTGTCAACAATGATATTTGTTACTATTTCAATATCATGGATTAACAGCCTCACACCTGTACAATAGGCTAATTACTTTTTTGCACAAAGCCGGAGGCACATAGCCAGAGGGTAGCTGTGCCACCCCCACTCCACCCCTCTTGCATAGGAATTGTATGTCTTTTCCTTATTTATATATTTCAGTATGGTAATTTTTATGTACATAGATTGTAATGTTTTTCACACCTATCTACATGAGTCAAAAACTGTTGGGTATCTAGACCTCGTAGACTAAATGCATGTTATCATTTTATGAGGATTTTTGCTCCCCCTTCTAATTTTGTTGCCACACTCATGCACAAAGCTCTATAAAGTGTATTTTTCAGGTGATAGCTAGAGAATTAAGATATTCAATTGAGATTGTGTATTGTGTTTATATACCACATTCCTCGCTCCCTTCAACTCAATTGCTGAGTTCTTCCAGAAAAATCCCCCGGATGAAATTATCTCCTTCCTTCATCATGCCTCCCTCTACGACCATATTTAATTCTCCTCTTCCACCCCCTCTCTACTTTGTTTTTGTTTCAACCATGCACTTCCCCTCACAATCACAGCTTTCTGACCATTTGTCCTTAAATTTCTCTCATTTTCCCCCTGTTTCCTTTACTTCCTACCTCTAGAATGATCTGACCTCTCAGGCACAATTTGACCTTAGTTGTTGTGGTGCCGTTAAGCCATCATCAAACAAACAAACCACATTCAAGTTATAATCTTGACTTCTAAACTTGTGAAATTGGTGATGTGCCTGGAAGAAACTAAAATTTTATGAAGCATACTTTCAAATGCTGTTTATTTCAACATAATTATTATATTTCAAAATACCATCATGTTTATTTTTCCACCAAGAAATGGTGCCGGCAGATCTGGTGTGTTTTGTACTCTGTGGTGTGAGAATGAACGATCTGTCATGTCCTCAGATGGAACTGTGAATGTGTTTGCTTCACTTCTACATTTGAGAACCATGCAGCCTCATCTTATTGATACACTGGTATGTATGATGTATTGATACACTGGTATGTATGATGTATTGATACACTGGTATGTATGATGTATTGATACACTGGTATGTATGATGTACTTCAGTCATCAACATGAAATGTAGTATCTATGATTTTGTCAAAAATTATTGAGAGTGAGAAGCAAATCATGACTAGAGAGAATTGTATGAAACAAAAGGACTTAAGTATAAAACATCAAAGGTAGAAAAATGGTAAAGAGAAAACATCTCATAGTTGAGCCTATGATGTGAAGAGTATGTAAGCCTACTGAATTACAAGGGTATAGTGTAATGGTGCCATTTGTTACTCATGATCACATAGTATGTTCAGAGGTTGATTGCATTAATACTTATTGCATAAATAGTGAATGAGGTATTGACTGCATGACTTTAATACAAATAAGTAGCATTTTTATTGACAGCTTTGAAGATAATCAATCTGAAATGCAGTCTTCAACAACTATGGATCCTTGAAGGTTGTTTTAATACTTATTGCAAATGTGGATGAGGTGTTGACTGCATTTTAGAAATGTTGCTGTTACTCAGCATAAACCTACAAATAAACACTTTTTTTAGTAAAGCGGATTTGCAGCTTATCACGCTCTCCAAGATAGAAATTATACTCTTCAAATGATATGTGAATGTCGTTAACCTCTAAAGTATATTCAGGTAAAGGTTCTTGGTGCTATTTTTATTTGCAGGAATTGTACAAGTTGTGTTACACTGCTCTTCAAGATGATATCCAGAGCTCAAAGACCTATGTCAATATTTGAATGGAGCAGCACCATGTAGTAATCATTGATTCAGACCAGCAAGCGTTTCGTCATCATTGTACTACACAGCTATGTATATGTACATAAATATGATACTTATCTTGGATATTTGGAACAAATCAGGAACCGATTAATGAGTTTTCATATTCATACCTTAACAAACTTATATCATTTCTAGTGATGAAATGCAACAAATTATATATGACAGAGGTAGCAGAAAAAATGGATAGAAGTAAATTAATTTCAAAGAAGAAAGCTGAGATCTATAATAATATCTACTTTCACATTGATGGCAAACTGTGTTAATCTTTTCTCACATTGAGTTTAAGTAGGGTAGTTATATATGGCAGGTGTTACAGTCAAAATATCGTTATTCATGGTGTAAATAGTAGATAGTAGAAGTACCCATGCCTCTTAATTAATTACTGAAGTGTGAGCCATGTTAACAAGCTCATTGTGCCTATGTGCTCTGGTAAAATTAGAAATGTTGAGTACTGCCTTTGTTGAGTTCCTGTGCATATTTATGACCACTTTACTATAAGACAATGCTATGGAAGTTACTGTATCATTAAGAAAAGTGTAAAACTTCTTTTAATTCCAAGTAAGTACAAAAATGTATTTTAACTATCATTAAAATGTTTGCGTCAAGCTTTTAGAAATAATATAACTCTGTACAAACATCTTATCAATATTTGAATGTATTGCATGAGATCTGTTGGGAAATTATTTTTTAAACATTTTACAATGATATTTTTTAAACTATACCTAGTATCTTAAAAAAAATATATATTTGAATGCATTTTTAAAGTATAATTTTATAATTAATAACAAGAACAAAATGGAATTTATTATTTCTAAATAATTACAGAAATGATTAAGTTTTGAAACATTGGGAGTCATGTGGTACAACTTTTGTCTACCATGTGGATGATCCCGGTTCCATTTTCCAAATTGGTTACAATTTACTGTACCTCTCAATAATTACAGAAATGATCAAATTTTGAAAACATTGATGGTCATGTTCACTGTTGTCTGCCACGGGGTTAACCCCTGTCCCATTTCCAGATTGGATATAATTTTTCTTCCATCCATTTTTAATATATCATCCTCAGACTGGCATTAATTGAACAGCTGAAATGGACATTCTCTAAATAATGATTTCATTAGTAGAAGATCACAAATTAAAGGATTAATAATTCAGCTGATGGTCAGACATGTCAATCTTGTAGAATAGATACATACAAGAGAACTGAGAAGGATTTTATCACCAGCATCCTCTTCTTTTTAAGATAAGAGCAGATGTTGATCTTGTAGAAAAGATACATACAAGAGAACTAAGAAGGATTTTATCACCAGCGTCCTCTTCTTTCTAAGATGAGAGAAGAAGTTGATCTTGTAGAAAAGATACATACAAGAGAACTAAGAAGGATTTTATCACCAGCGTCCTCTTCTTTCTAAGATGAGAGAAGAAGTTGATCTTGTAGAAAAGATACATACAAGAGAACTGTTAAGAGCCGGTGTCCTCTTCTTTTTAAGACAAAGTTTTTTATAGGCACGAGGGAGGCCATTTTAGGCTAATTTAGCAATATGAGTATTATTTATTTGGATTTGGCTCAAAATGATAGGTCTAGTTTTTTTATCCAACGTGACCTCTGTGGCAGTACAGTAGAGATTCAGACTATATACTGTAGCAACCTAGCATCCAGGGCTCCATTCATGTTACATGCAGATAGTTATTTTTGAAAATACATTTTTCAAATAATATTAGTTAGGCCTATTCCAACAAAACTTTGAACATTAAATGTAAATGCAAGTCAATTGTAATTGTGAAAGTGTTCAATGATCTTTCTCCAATATGATGAGCTAGTATCCATCATTGGTGTCCTGGTTTAAACTTTGTGAAATAATATTTTTGTATACATTTTTTTTAAACATGATATCAGTCAAATAATATTTTGAAATGACATTTGTCTGACTTATTCAAAATGTTAGAATAATGTTACATGTTTGCTGGTTCTTCAATACTGTAGAAATCAATGTCCTTATCAGTAGAGAATATCCTTCATGTCAAGTTTGTTTGGATGTTTATTGTTGAATTGATACACACTAAATGAGTTGAAAGTGAATTATCATTTTTTCTTTACGAACCTCACCATTTTATATCAATTGATCATTCTTTATATTCATTTGATTTATTTTTAACCTAAGGGTTGTGTATATGATTTTTGCATGTAAGCACTGGTGGATCCAGAAAAGAATAAGAGAAGGGTCTTTCAGCTTTTTGAACATCTGTATTTTTTGGTTACAGAATTGAATTCTTTCATTTAGTGGACAATATGTGAAGAGTTTGTTTGAGAATTTGGGACAGGATCTTAAAATGAAGGGATTTTTTTTTTAATAAGAGTATATTGTGCTCCTAAAAGTTCCAAATGATGTCTTTTTTCTTTTCTGGATTAAAACTTTTAAGAGTGTGCCCAAGTATACACAATGTGCCCATTCTTAATCCACAACTGGCAAAATAATTGCTTCAGTCTGATAGAAATATTACTATAAGTATGGTACACATTTGTGTAATTAACCCTTATTGCTGTCATCAGTAAATTCTTCTTCCCTTTGCTCATAATTTTCATTGTTTTACAATTACAAAAAGGTTTCAGCTCATCTGATTGAATAAACAGTGCAGCGTGGTAGGCAAAAAATACATTTGGAATTGAATTATGTATTTTTGAGTGATATTGAGATTTCTAGGTTGCAGTTTGATTTAACCAGAAGACATTTTTATGCACAGTGCAAGATGACTTGATCAGTACCAATTTTGTAGCCATCTCGGCATCTTGATAAACTCGGCAGTCACAGTTTTTAGGTTTAAATAAGTGAGAATACTTTAAGTTTAAAATTTGCAATGTCTACTTTAAAAGCTTATCTATTCCGCACTTATATGTTTGTAATACAAAGGGATTTAAAACTTCTACTGCTGTAAATATGAGATAAAATCACAGAAAGCAGTTTGAAAGCATCATGCTTGAAACAAAGCTCTTTTCTGACCTTTACATATTAGTCTTATTTTATTGCTTGTCATGATATTTTAGTTTGGTTCATTGATGAACTAGTTTATATATCAAATATATCAGGAAGTGTGTGAGATATATCTTTAAAACAGCTGGGGTGTTGATGATGACCATATTTGATGTTCACTTCACCAACATCAGTATCGTACAAAAGAAAGCTACTTAATTGTAATAAAAACTCCTTAATTGGTTTAGAATTGAACAGTTTACAGACTTGCCCGTTTGCAGAGATAAAACTAGTGTTGAAGACCGAGTGCGAATTCGGATTATGCAGACTTGATTTTAAATCTTGTCTAATTTATACTGACATACCAAGTTAAAATGATTTTATGCTTTTGAGAAAATGAAAAAAATAAAATAAACAATCTAAACCAATCTAAGTACCCCTTATTTGCTTTTCATATTATTTGGGACATTAAATATTCTGCATTATGATCAATACAATTGGCTAATCGTGATGCAAATATTTCCGAGTTTGAAATTTATGATATATAAATCTTCCAATTCTTATAGACCTTGGTATGAAATTTTCCCGAATTTTAGTCCTATATATCTTGATCTAAAATTCACAAATCATCGTGCCTGCAAAGTTAAGAAGAAAACAAACAAAAAGTAAATTTGTGACCTACAAAAGCTTAGGTTTTTCCAGTGATTTTTTTTTTTGGAGGGGGGGGGAGGGGCTGGGGGTGATTAGAAAATGCCGCTTAAGTTTCAATGTTGTCGTACCCTACATGCTTTCGAAATATGTCAGTTGAATAAGTACCCCTTAAATGCTGTGCTTCTAGATTCAAACATCTTCCACTACTGTGACATGGAACTGAATACTTTTTTCCTGGTTCAGAACCTCGTTAGACATCTGGTATAATGAAAGTGCTAGATTTTCTGCCCCTGTGGTGGCCTTCCCTCCCTCTGCCATCTTGAAATTGAAAAAAAGGACCCGAAAAGGAAGAAAATGGTACAGAAACGAAATAAAAAAACGGCCAAAAATAATTCCCGAAAGTTTGCCAAAATATTCATGAAAATTGGCCAAATTACCCAATAAGTAAAGGAAATTAGGAGCCCAACTATCACCAATATTTAGCTTGGACCTCCTTGCATGTGTTCGTTCCCCTAATAACTGAATAAGAAATTTCACAAATTTATTTTTAAATAATTTCTAGTAATCAATATGTTTTGGTTCGATGCCACCAGCATCCGTTAATATGCAGTCGTCTTAGCGTGTGTGTATGTACAGTCTGACAGTGACCCCATAGAGGGTCCCTATATTGTTTGAGGGTTGATATCATGCATATTACTGAGTGTACTGGGCTGAATGTAAAAAATAATAAATCACATTTTTACAACCATATGTTTGTTTTTCATCTTTGGAGCTGTAAGGATGCAGGTGTATATACTTATCTGATAACAACATTCAAATTCGCTGATATGCAGAGCATTGGTGGGCGGGTTTAATGTGTTTCTTTCTAAAAATAGCTTGTAATCACGGTATCTCGTTAACCATATATCAGTGGCATGTCACATTTAGCACATAGATGTTTCATGACTCAAAATATGTTATTGGTGTCCAACAGGGCCTTAAATCCACCTTTATGAACAACCAGGGCTGTAACAAGGCATGCCCCCCCCCAACACACACTTTTCTGCAGCATTTGAAACATTTAGTACATTTTGGGGAAAATTTGCCTCTTGCCCCCACCCCCTCCTTGTTTTGGTGGGATAAGAGGCCATATCCCCCACTTTTCTGTTTGGAGGGGAATTTGGTCATTAAACATGCTGACTGGCTGACATGAAATTCAGATGGTTTCACAAGTCATCAAAACCATATAACCTTTTGGTTTACTGGTGTGTGATTGTATAACACTAATGAAAATGGTTAAAAGTTTTAAACTTTGAAAAATGCATACATGCATGGTTAACAGGTAAAATGTACATATTACTTTAGACCCCTCCACTCCCGCTTTTGTTATTAATGATGACGGAACATTGTAAAAATCCTCTGATTTGAATTGACCCCTGACAGGCTTCGCCCCTGCATGCATGTACAGATAGCTAAGGGTGTTTACTTCCTTTTGAGTTTGAGCTCAAAACTTTAAATTACCCTCTTCGGAAGATACTAGATCCTCCTTTTCATAAGACGTCACAACAATTCTCAAAGCTTCACCTTTATGCATGGTACGAAAATGACCTCGAATTTCATGCATTTATCATAGGTTTGAATGAGGCAACTACCAAGTGGCCGTCTTTATCCCAGTGGTGTATTAGAAAGGGAAGAGGCAACTTTCCCACTGGCATATTTTCGTAAAAGTATATAAATATTATATTATGGTGGCCTTTTTTGGTTCCGATGCGGTAGCATCAGGAACCTATGCGGTCATGATGGCATGTGTGTGATGGCCAGCTCGTAAACGCCTTATCTCAAGAACGATACACTGGATTCATTTCATATGTGGTACACAGATAGCCCATGTTTCATATGTGTTACACAGATAGCCCATGTTTCATATTTGGTATAATTATGTTAGCTGGTGTGTACATGTTCATAATGTAAAAATGTTGAATTTCATTAATATGCATAGTGGGCGGGGCTTAATATGATTTTGCTGAAAAAAGCTTGTAAACACGGTATCTCAAGAACGATAAAATGGATTCATGTCATATTTGATACACAGATAGTCCATAAATGTGCCCTGTCATTTTTATGGTGATGTCATGCATATCAATGAGTAGGCGGAGCTTAATATAAAAATCTTGAAATGTTTATATTTGAACAACCGCATGTCTGTTTTTTCATATTTGACATAGTTGTGATGTTAGCTGGTGTGTACATGTTCATGATGTAAAAACGTTGAATTTCATTAATATGCATAGTGGGCGGAGCTTAATATGATTTTGCTGAAAAAAAGCTTGTAAACATGGTATCTCAAGAACGATAAACTGGATTCATGTCATATTTGGTACGCAGATAGCCCTTGGTCCGTATATGTTTGATAGTGATGTCATGTATATTAATGAGGAGGCGGAGCTTAATTTAAAAATCTTGAAATGTTCATATTTTAACAACCGCATGTCTGTTTTGTTTCATATTTGGTATAATTATGATGTCAGCTAGTGTGTAAATTTTCATGATGTAGAAATGTTTAATTTCATTAATATGCATATTGGGCGGGACTTAATATGATTTTGCCGAAAAGAGCTTGTAAACACGGTATTTCAAGAACTGTAAACTGGATAAATGTCATATTTGATGTTAGCTAGTGTGTACGTGTTCATTGTATAAAAACGTTGACTTTCATTAATATGCGTTTCTCATGGTCTGCATATAATGTTCTGGGTGGTGATTTCATGCATATTAATAAGTAATTTTGTTGGTTATTGTGTACATGCTTATGGTATCAATAGATGTCATTAATATGCATGGTGGGTATGGCTTAATGTAAAAGTGCTAAATGATGTAAACTTACTGTATGCATGAATGATATATCAGATTTTTGCTATGTGTACACAGATGGGTCATGGTCTGAACATGTTTTATTGTTGTGGTAGTGATGTCACGAATATTAATGAGTAGGCAGGGCTTACTGACAAATTCTTGAAAAAGGATAAATGAGCAACCGTTTTGTATCATACATGCTATGATAATGTTAATTATTGTGCAAATGCTAATGGTGTCAACATTTTTATTGATCTGCATGGTGGGCTAGATTATGAATAAATATCATGGAACAAATATTTCATGATATGCAATGACAGTTAATACAAATTTTACAAATCAATCATGTTATGCTTTAAAAAAAGCATCAGAACCACAAAACCTTTTGGTTCTGATTCACTGAATTATTCATATTCAGTTTTTGACCGACATCTCTTATTTTCATTAGTTGTTATGCTCTTAAAGTTTCAAACAATCAGACCCTACCTGATATATAAGCAGGTCGGGTCAGACTTTTCCTGTTTATTTTCGTTATTCAGAAAACCACAAACAACTAGGATCAAATTTCCCTTATCAATGGCTCCATTGTATTTGTCCTCCTGTGGGTCCTAGGTTGTTGTTGAAGTTGGTGTTGAGTATCAATTTAGCAATGGATGAAGTCCTTATTGTGTGGTTGCGTGGTTATTTTAATTGAGATAAGTGGTTTCATTATTTGCAACATAAGGTTTGTGGCTATGATTTGCTGTAAACAAATTTTTAAAGAGAAGAACAAGTCATGTGGATAAAATATCTTCCATCATGGACCAAACGTCTTCAATTTGAAAGCATATCTCTTCAATTCTGGACCACAACTTTTCAACAAGTGACCAAAATCTTCAACTTTCGACCGAAATTTTTCAATTTTGGGCCGAAGACCTTCAATTTTCGGACATACCCCACTCCCCTTATTTTGTGCCCTTTGGCAGCTGTTCGCATATACGCGTACGTCTAATATGCACCACTCTGGTCCCGGCCCTGGTTGCTGTTGTTGGATAAGCCACTGCCCCCAAAGCAATGTAAGAACACCTAGTAAACATGGAATGTAGTAGCATTGAAAAGTATAGAGAAAAGAAAATGAATGCACTAACCAGCATATGGAGCAATGTATAGGAAGCTAAAATTAAGAGTTAGAAACAACGCAATAATGACGTACCCCCTCTATTTGACATGAGGAAAGATCACAAAGAAGGACTTAGTGGCCCTCCCTTAAGACCCGTATGCGGTGCCACCACTACTTGCAACATAAACCTATCATACCTCCTATATCCCAGTGTATTAGACCACTAATATTATCTACACTAGAAACATGTGACAGCACCGAGGACCTGTCTAAAATGAAGAAATTAAGCAAAGAAGAAAAGGACGTAATTGTCGGTAGCATGGATGTTAAGCTCTATACTCTATTAGGCTGTTAAGGCCTCTATCGACATCGAATTGGCAACCGATAAATGATTTGAGCTACTAGAAGAAAGCAATATCAAATTCGAAGGAATAATTCCTCACGAACTTGGCCTTTTTCTGAAAATCATTCAAACCGAGACTGCCGAACAAATACCAAATGACCTCAAAAACTTTTGTCCGGTAAGAAGCACCAAAAAGGAAGGAAACCCAACTATTACTGGAAATTGCTCTAGCCCCAACGTTGAAAGAAGATTGGAGTAAACCAAAACAGACCCCGAACAACGAGCAACTGTAGAAAATGACTATCCATGCTCTTGGATACACAACAAAGTTTGTCTTGGAAAACCACATGTGCCAATTTAATAACAAACTATTTAAACAGAAAGAAGGCGGTGCCATAAGCGTGTCTCTAGTAGAAGACATTGCACAAGTCTTTATGATCTGGTGAACTAAAGAAAACTCTTACACTAGAAGGCATAAGCTGCCTGCTATATGGTATGTGAATGACATAGTTCCTGTGATTGAAAAACAAACGAGTATGACTCAGACACAAGTCATGCATAAACTCTGTGAGCTCGCTAATAACATCAAAGAAACGAGTATGACTCAGACACAAGTCATGCATAAACTCTGTGAGCTCGCTAATAACATCAAAGAAACGAGTACGACTCGGACACAAGTCATGCATAAACTCTGTGAGCTCGCTAATGACATCAAAGAAACGAGTATGACTCGGACACTAGTCATGCATAAACTCTGTGAGTTCGCTTATAACATTCACCCTAGAATTCAAGTCACCCATGACTGCCCCAGTCATAATACAGATGGAAGAATGCCAGTACTGGTCTGAAAACAAGATACAAGATGGTAAAACTTTCACTATAATCCAGCATACACACTACGCTAAACCCACGAGCAGCAAACAAGTCATACATAAAGAGGACGCCCTAAATGTTAAGACCAAGATGCAGATACTTGTTAATGACCTATTCAGATCATGAGAAATGTATCACTAAACCTACCGGACAATGAAAGAGAAATCCATATGCAGTAATTTATGAACAAAATGCAAAACAGTGGTTATTCCAAATACAAACGTTACGAGGTGTATTCCAGAGCTAAAACTAAAAACCGATTTAAAAAGGTTGTCAAAGATGGAAAAGTGCCCATGTTCAGCTGGTTCAAGAATGAAAAAAACCAGAAGCAACATTATTTGTGCTGAACTGCAAAGAAAATTTTAAAAATTATTAAATGAAGCAGAACTTAAAGTGAAAGTCATTGAAAGGTCTGGTACCCTAACCAGACTAAAAGAAGTACTGAGTAAATCTAATCCATTTAGTAAGGAAATGTGTATTGACAAAATTTGTGAATTATGTAAGATAAAGAATGGAATATGCAAGAAAAGAGAAGTTGTATATTGTATAGTGAGTGTAATGATTGCAATGGTGAATTTAAGTACATCGGAGAAACATCCAAAAGCCTAGGTGAAAGATTTGATGAACATTTTACCAATAGGAATAATAAATAATCTGTTTTTATAACCATAAAGTTGAACACCACAATGGACAGGACTTTTAAGTTCAAAGTTAGCATCCTCAATACACTCTTTGTTGTCCCCATACGTAGACAAGTATCTGAAGCAGTTTGTATTACAGAATTCAGACCCAATAGAAAAGAAGAATGGTCTACTGGCAGACTTATCAAAGGAACCACGTAACCGTAGCCAAATCTTTATCAATTAGATTCTTGACTGTTTTTTCACCCTTCATCTATGTGTTGTATGAGCTTTGTATTAAGTTGTTGCTATCTGTGTTGTAGTACCATGCTGAAAATGGCCTGGGGGTGTAAGTAAGAGTCGGAATGGTTACCACTAAAACACCAGCAATTTTAGAAATGACTCTAAGGTCAACAGAATTCTATGGAATTCTAATCTCAGTCTTCAGTTTTATTAAAATTGTACCAATATTTTCAATGATTTTACCGAATTTCCCTTCATTTTTATGTTAATGATTTCCCAATTTTGTACCTCCCAATCGGAAGAAATCATTTCCGTCCCGGTGGTAGATTGCATGCCTGCATATGAAAAGGGCCCATAAAGCGGTGTAACAAAAAGTATTCAAACATCTTATTCTGTTAGCGGATGCATAAGCTTAAATTGTATCAAATTTATGCAGAAAGGACTGAAATCAGGCATTACTTATTCTTCATCATATTCCTGATAATTCGATGCGCGAATTTTATTTAGATATCTCTTGGCTGAAAGTTCCAGCTGTCCTTCTCTTGATAAGAAAGTTCTTTCATTAAAATCCAGGGGTCGAAATTTGAAATTGTTGCCACTGGTCCACTTTCCAAATAATACTGTTCTGGATCAGATTTCACTCTTCCGACTTTTTTGCTGGTAACAGGACAAATTCCTTTCTTCAAAATGGGCTTAGTTTACAACTACTTTATTGATAATATGTGCAAATATGTATGTCAGTTATTGGTATTTACTTGATGTGGCATCCAGTTGCGTAAAGTGCAAGCCGTCTTGCATATGTGTATTCATGATTTAATTATTGTGCTGACAATTGCAGCAAGGTGGAAAAATCTATTTCTTACTGGAAGAATTTGTTTATTTTATGATAATCTTGTTTGACAACATGCATGTTTTTTTTTTTTTAGCAGAAATTAATTTCTTGATCATTGATGCCACAAGCTTGTGAAAAGAAACTGTTTCACTGGAACAGTAGTGTTTGAAAATCCACTGTTCCTGCGATAAAAGCACTGTTCTCGGAACAGCGGAACAGTGGGAAATTCGACCCCTGAAATCCATGATCTGAACTTTCATTAAACAGTTTAAACGGGATAAAGATTAACAGTCATAGACGGATATGGGTTCGTGGTCGGAACCCCTCCGACCTTCAGGTGCAATTTTGTCAGTTTTAGTAAGGTCGCCACACCGCAGGGAAAGGGATTACCTCCCCTCCCCTTGCCCTTCACTCCACGGGGCGTGCAACGGGAAGAAGAAGTGGCCTCCATTATATGGGACAAGAGGGCCAATAAGTGACATTTCATAAAACAAATGAAAAAATTAACTGCTTTGAACCTTCTTGTGCCCTTCTAGAAATTAAAATCTGAAACAAATAGGAAAAAGCTGAAAGCAATAAAACAAATCAGAATTCATTTTAGATTGGTTTCAGATTTTCTTCAGATTTGTTTTAAATTTAGGACATTTCTGATTTAATTTAAGATTTGTTCCAGATTTGTTTCAGATTCAGCTCATTTCAGATTTGTTTCAGATTTTCCTGCAGCAGACATAGTATTGTTTAAAAGTTTTCACCACAATGAAAGTATGTGAAAAGTATGGACTTAATTTTATTTTTCCACCTCCAAAAAAAAATTCTCCTTTGAAACTTTTCCCCAAAATGAAGGTATAGCAAAAGTATGGACGGCAGTTTTTTTTTACAATCTTACTGTAGTTAAGGTATAGTGGAAATGGGGACTTGTGTTTCTTTTCATTTCTTTGAGGACTTGGAATATTTCTTACAATCTTACTGTATAAAGGATAGGACAATATAGTGACTTATATTGTCTTCATTCCTTTTAGAAACCTTTGAGGTTCAGTTGTTTTTAGATGCTTTTTGGTGAATATGTAAAGTGGGAACATATAAAACAAAATTGAAAATGGCACAGAAATTATCAAAGGAACAAGCTTTGATCAAGATTATAAATAACTTTGCGTATAGGTATCATATTTTCATTCTAATTCTGATACACAAAAAAAGTAATATGCTTGAAAATCATGTTTCATTTGAAGTTAATTCCATAAAGTCTATTACAACTTACACTCTGGCAGACAGTGTGCAAAATCTGTATAATATATTTTAACTCTGGCTTGTATATATACATGTATACTCTGCTCCAGTTTATCGACAACCAAACTGCCAAACCAATTTTCTTGTTTAATCTGAAGTATATTGCTTCATGTCACTTGTTTGTAATTCATAGCTCTTTGCAGAACCAGCTATGAATTTATTTTGCACAGTAAATGTCGATAAGTGTTTGATTATGTCCCGCTTTTTGCAGTGAAATTCTCCGTCAACTATGCATTTCTAGGCTATGTTCAAGCGGAAACATCTATCATTACATTAACTTTTTTCTTTTTTCGTATCTACCTTTATGGAAGGGCCGAAAGGATCGTGGAACCCAAGGAAAGCTCATAGTAATTTGTGGCCTAAAATTGTGCAAAAAGCCAAGATTTATGTGTAGTTCAAACAGCATCATCGGATTTTAATGATTTCTGTCTTTAGATAATTTTCCAATCCTTATTATCATACTGAGGCGCCACCAGTCACCCCTCCCCACCCATCTCCAAAATTAAACACATACGTGTGAACAAGCATGGGACAAAATCGCTTATCCTCCTTGCTTTTCTGCACGTATATACCGTACATTATGACAGGAAAATCAACTTGGATGACGTGGTAAACATATTTTTAAAGCTACACCCACGTATGTTGCAGCTCACTTCCCTCCTAGACCCTAAGCATGGGTAATATTCTTATTATTCTGGTTACTTTAGTCCGGTCCATGCTCCCGATCGGGAGATCTCCCGAACAGTGGTGGTGCCAGCTAAGGGGCAGGGGTAGGGCTACACCTTCCCGTTGGGACCTAAAGCCCCCCGTCGGGGACTTTGTTTTGAAGTTGTCAGAGAAGGTGTGGTAAATTTTGCACATATTGGTATATATGAAATAGTGGCAAATTGTTCCCCCTGTCGGAGAGCTCAGCCCCCGTCGGGAAAGTCTGGCGCCACCTCTGCTCCCGAATGGGAGAAATAACGTAATTTTTACCCACAATGCCTCTTTCCAAATTTAAATGTTTATTTAGAAATACATGACGGTAAAATGGTCCTTACTAGTTAAAGAGGATGAAACACAAAGCTTTTGCAGTGTTCAAATTTTATTGATGCAACTGTCCAGCAAATTTTGAAATATGAATCTCTAACAAATAGTCTTATTCATACTGAAGAAGAATACATAAATCACAAAATGTTAATTTAGAATCTTATATGCTACACCTTTCTTTGGTTAATCATTATCATATGAAATATTATATTTCAAGAAAGTAAATTATGTTTAAACAGCTGAATACTAAGCGGTAGTTTAAATTTCATTCACTGCGCATGTCATATTCTCCCGATCGTGAGCGTGGATCGGACCAGTGGCGTAGCCAGCATTACAAAAAATGAGGGGTCTGAGGTCCTAGAACCATCTCCCAAGACGAAGAGTTCAAATTTAGCCCACAACTGTGGGCTATTTTGTTTAAAAAAATAATTAAAAATGTATTTTTGGAAATGTCCTCAAAAAGTGTGTGTGTGTGTGTGGTGGTGTGTGGGGGGGGGGGGGGGGTTCGGACACCACCCATCCCTGTCCACCGGACTGTACTTGGGCTGTCACCCTTTTATATCATGACATTTTCTCTTCTCTTAAAGGAAACACAAAGTCGTCCCAGTAATATATCCATGGTCAAACAAATTTAAAGGATTAGTTCAGTGGTCAAGCAAGTTCATCTTATATGAAAGAGGACTTCAATAGAAACAAAATAGTGAAAAAAGCATTCAAAAATCTTATTCCATTAAGGAAATATTTAAGTTTAAAGTTTGGTATCATTTCTGTAGAAACGACTAAAATCAGAACACTTGTGATGTCACAGCCTCACAGGTGGTATATTATAAATACCCTTCCTAGATTCAGTTTTACTACTTTTTTGACATATCCCATGGTTTTTAAACAACCAAATTACAGGACAAAATATGATAGAGTACATAAAAAACTTTGAGGAATCTGAGGCTATGACATCACAACTATTCTGATTTCAGTCTTTTCTACACAAATAATACCAAACTTTAAACTTAAATATCTCCTTAACAGAATAAGATTTCTGAATGCTTGTTTCACCATTTTGTTTCTTTTGAAGTCCTCTTTCATATAAGATGAAAATGCTTCACCACTGAACTAATCCTTTAATCCTTATTTCAAACTACTTACAAACATTTTGTATTTCCATACATACTGTTTATATCTTTTAAGTATTTTAATACATTTCGAAGGGAGAAGCTATTTTCAAATTAATTTAAAAGGACGTTATGTAACATTCTGAGCTTAGAAAAATTTACAATCTATTTCTTTATATATACCTGAAGTGTTCGAAATCTTATGAAAAATGTGTTCTTTATGCAGTTGTATTTCACTTTTAGGCATATGCCAGGGAAAGCATACGTAAGTCATAATGACTTGTTTTCAATGTGGACCCAATGAATGTAAATAATGGTCACTCAATGACATTTTGGAGTTGTGACCTTGCTGAGTTAAAATGGTCAATGGACACAATATTCCGATGCAAAATTGAGCAAATTAACAACTTCATGCTGTGGAATTGAGATGCTAATAAACAATTAACTTCATATTATTGGTACTTAATTAAGACTTTTATCTTCTGTCATGATCACTGTCTCTGACTTTGTGTGTCCTTTAACAACACAAAAGAATTACAAATTGGAATTAGAAACTTGCAAATATTGTATATTATTCATCAAAATCTCAAAATAAAAATAAGGATTACAAATAATAAAGCCTTGAAATTATAAGTTTTTTTATAATTAAGAACTTCCTTTGTCTTGTTTCTTTCTTTCAGTTGTTAAGCATTGTTCACCTTTACTTCCACATTGCCACCTTGTTGAGTCATACAGTCATATGTCGTAAATGATCTGCTCCCCAAATAACATGATAAAAAGAAACAAGCGACCTTTTGGCCTAATGTCATACGTTTCGCAAGTGAAACGCAAGCTTTTTTGTCAAATGAAAGACAGAGAACTATTTTGAAAATTGCAATGTTCTGATGTTTAGATGGCCGTCTACTGATCACAAATTCTGATAACTTTGTCCCTTGATATTAACCGGGCCCTGTACACCTTCCTTTACCTTAGTGAAGAGTTTTCTTGTCAGGGCCTACGTTTGACAACGCACCCAGTGACGTAATTCCGCGGCCTTGCCCGGCCAGATCCGGGGACACCCTGTTTAAAATGAACCCTGTGGGTGCCATTTACTCAGAACCAGGCTGCCTATTTTTTTTTAGGAAACTTAAAAAATGACTTCTAAATAGCTGCAAAATGCCCAAATTGCGAGAGCTTTCCGGGCTTCGCCCCTGGCCCACACCAATGGCTTTGCCTTTTTTTTGAAAAACTATCAAAAATGACCTTTGATAACTACTAATAGACATGTTATTGTTTTTCTCTTTGAATACCATTAGCCTAGGCCTATCTGTTACATATCGAGAGCAGAAGAAAATATAAGATTATTTAGTAGGCCTATTAAAGTTATCAAAAAAAAAGTAACTTATCGAAAAGGAAACAGGGTAGTTATTCGTTGAGCTTATATGCAATGAAACATTGGTTTTGATACCGATACTCTGTTCTTACATGCTTAGGATTTGCACAATATTTACATTTCTTATTCTTTTTGAAAATGCGTGTTTTGATTATTTGCATCTTCAATAAACCCATGGCATGGTAAGAAAAACTAATTCCAAATACGTCTGTTCCGCGGTGTTGTGATTTTTCACACGGTGACGCACACGATTTGCGGGAAGACTTCAAATCGTTCACCTTGAGAGAAGGAAGTTATCACAAATCAGGATTTAATGGTACGTGCAATACTATTTCTTTATAAATTCTATATAAAAAATCATGATAAAAAATTAATTATCAGGATATTTGACTAAAACTTAGCATTTCTTTTGAACGTATAATTGCTTCGTCAATTTTTGTGGAAAATGATTTTACACATGTACTACCGCAAAGGTGATAAATGACTGCGCCGGACCAAATAACAACCCCCCAGAGAAAAGGCTTAAGAAATAATTTCTTTGCCAATATGCCTCTATACATTATGGCGCTAGGCCTACGTCCACGTTTTGTGCCTCAAAACAAATGATGACCATATCAAATACGACTTACGACTAAAACATTTTTTTTTTTTTTTAAAGAAAAATTCGGAACTAATTTATCTTGAAACAGATCAGTGTTTTCGATATATAGCAAGCGTGCGTGCGCGTAAACGCCTGAGAATTTGAATATGCCGCGCCGGTAGAGGTACTGTAACGACGCGGCCGGTCGTTTGCTTACAAAACATTCGATTTAAGCGTATCATGCGTGCGCAACACAGTCCAAATGTACCTCACGGTCTATGCATAATGCACTGACTACTGGGATTGCTACGACTATTTTTCATTCATTTCAGATTTATTTAAATTTTTCTTGACGCCAGGATGGACATGTAAGTATGCATGATTTTAACATTTCTTTAGTTCAGCACACAGAAGTCGTAAACATTTTAAATTTCGTTGAGTTTTCTGTAGAACCCTATCATCGTCAGCGGGTCCAGAATAGTCTAGTGAGATAACATCTCCCTCTGTTTGCCCTACATGCTACGCAATACATGCAATACAGTGTGAGACTCCGTCCTATCTGTTTTAACGTGGAAATCGCCTCGGTCCTAAAATCGCGACTACACCGTCTATTTACGTCACCGGTTACGCTGTAATTACTGTACTTACGGCACATAAACATATATAGTTAACTTCTCCTGTTATTGCTGTTAATCTTGTAAGTTATTAAAACATGTCGGTAATCCTAAAATATTTAAAAATGGATAAACATGTAAGCCAATTTGATACACTCCTTTCAGTTTAACCGTACGCTTTTGGAACTTTTTTAACTAGGGTGCACAACACCGAAACGCGTACTAATAAATATAACGCCAGCGAACTGGACGCACGTGCCGCCGCGGCCGCGCCGATGCACGGCATGATTTTTATAAGGTCACCGATGGCACTGCAGTTATTATTTTTTTATCAAAATGGAATAATTATAGATACCTCTTTTATTGATAGAGCAGTATTTCCCTAGCAGTATTTTTGAAGAACGTTTAATTTAGAAGAAATAGGACAGATCTGAAGATAAGGACACTTTTGCAAGAAAGTATTTGGGGTATGTAATATGTTAGAACTGCAATGTAGATCATGGAAGGTCCCAAAATGTTTTCTGTTGTTTTACGAAGGGTTCTGGTTCCTCTATTACGCGATTTTGGAAGAAAAATTGGGGACAGCTTTCTAACATCTACGCCGAACCAGGGGAAGACCCGTAGCAAGGAAATTGAAAGGGTTGGTCTGTTTTTCGTATGACAGGACAACAAAGATTGAAATTCCAGATGCTTATTATTCTTTTAAATTTCAAAAGGGCACTTTCTCAACAAAAGGGGGTTCGTTCGTTATGACAACCCCCCCCCCCCCCCTCCCCCTTTTGACTACGGCTACGGGCCTGAGGAGCCAACATACAAAACATACTCTTTTTTGTGTGAATTATGACCTTCCGCCCGATGGGCGATCAAGGGCGCATGTTCAAAGATATCACAATTTATCAACACTTTGACGCAAACATTCCATTTAGCGAAACTAACAAAAGACAGACGGGATTCAAAACAGGAGGAGACAGGACACGTAGCATTTCATTGAGCGTGTTCAACTTGATAGATAAATCACAACCAAACTAATCATGGACAGTATGGAAAAAGTCAAGGGGCCCATCGATCCCGGTAGGAGAGGAGGAGGGGAGGGAGAAGGGGAGACCATCAACCGAATTCTGTTATGAATCCCCTCACCCGTTTACAAATTCAGTGGCGTTTGAAGCGAGGACGATACATGGGCCATTTCCGTTGTTATTATTTATATTGGGGGTAAGTATATTCGGCCCTCCATAATGAAGTTCTGTATGGTGAATTGAGTTTGAAGGAACTCAAATTCCTTTCATATTTAATTTTTCCAAAGTGTACATGAATAGGTTGACACAAAGACAAATTTGGAAAATTCTGGATGTAGCATAAGCACTGGTTAGCAACGTAGTGTGATCTCGCCGGATCGACTTTCAAGTGCAGCCATTTCTCGTATCTCGACGTATACGGGCATGGCTTTGTCCAAAGAAATTATATTCTGATTTTCTTACTGTCGTGATTGCACATTTAATTTTAAAAGAAAAGGGCCATCAGCAATTTTCAGGCCGATTGAATTTGAATCAATTTTAGTTGCGGTAGGGAGGGAAAATTGCGCTTTCAGCTATACCCAGGGGAGGTGGAAGGAATTCAGGCCACTGAGGGTAGAAAATCTGTTACGGGCACCACTTTCTTTATTTAAATTTTTTAATGTGGATCTGAAACAGGAAAAATGAGTCTTAGTTCTATTTAAAGTGTTATAAATACCTGCAATTCGTAAGTTGTAATTCTGTTCTGGATTAATTCTGTCCTCTGCTCATCTTGCACGCAAGGGTATAACTAGACTTCAATCGCAAGGGGTGTTAGACAAATTTGTCCGACAAAAAATAAATCGGGACAATTTAGAATAGTTTTTCTGTCTATCTATATAAGTATAAGGCTACAATTTGAATTTAAAAAAAAAAATCGATCTACATATCAAAGCCTTCCGTATGAGACGTAGACGGGCAATGGAACCAAGAACACCTAAATTGAACCACGGGGTAACGAGGGAAGCCCCTATCCTTCTTCTCACGGGGACAATGGAGGCCCAGAATTGGGCCCTTCATTTCACGAGAGCAACGGGTCAAGAAGTGTCTTTTGTGATATTTATTTAGGCGTTATTTTTGCCCTAGCTATAAGTAAGGGTTGTGATGCTCAAAACTCTTTTTATGCTTTGAAATGGCTGTTTTTGATATAAAACTGTTATTTCTCATCATTTGTGTTTTTTCACTTTCATATGCATGCATACCCGAAGTTTTACGACCATGTTGCACTCTTTTTGACTCGCTCCTTGCCTATTTCGCGTGCAGTCGTACCAGAATGAAACCCATGATTGGGAACAACATTGAACTATACGGGAAACTCCTTTATTGTGCATCATTCTTTAATTAGTTTTCAATACACCTCATAATAATTTTCACTACAATTTTAATTGATAATGTATGGCAGTAGGCCTAAACTTGAGGTCAATTTTACTGGCTTCAGTTAAATATTAGACGTTTCCGGTTGCCAAACAGTTCATGAAAGTATCCTCTCCATTCATTATTTTGATTGCCACCTCCAGTTGCTTAGGACGCATTTGGCAAAAAAAAAAAAAAAAAAACTGAATGTATACTTGTCATTTATTTCATTAATTAGATGTTTTGAATATTTCCTATATGCCATGATTACTAATACTATCTTCAATCAGTAAAGTCAATGGAAGTGTGCACTTGTTTTAGACGCACGATTTGTTGTATACGCCGGCGTTCAACATTTACGCTACGCTGGCATGGCTGATGTTCGATAGAATTTAAAATAATTAGGTTCATTCACTTCAGCGCACACGATTGTGAGAAGGTAGCAACCGAGGTAGGTGAAAGTTTCTTTTTTTTACGGGTTTTAGTTCATAGTTATTGAATGTATTTTTATGTGCCCAAGCTTTTAAGATTAAGAGTTACATACCAGAAGCTTTTTTAGTTATGTAGCTTAACTTTTGCAGGTTAAAATGAATGAGGTAAAAAAGTACAAATTTCTTGGAAAATGTTCGCAAAACAGGAGTGCGTCGCAAATATTCTGCGACGCGACTATGATGAGTCAATGTAGCGGTTTCCACCGTTATATGCATAGGATGATGTCTGACCAGGGAGTTGTTAAGTGACCCAGTATTCGCAGTCATGTAATGGCTATAGCGTATACTACGGTCAGTTGTTTATCTGACTAAGACTAACCTAACGTATTCTGTATAGGTGTAGGCCTAAGTGTAGGCTCTTATCGCAAAAGAACATTAAAATTGCAATGTTCTGTGAGAAATCAATAGAATAAAAAGTTAAACGTAGTGTGAAAAGATAACTGATTAATTTCTTTGGCATTTAAAATACATATCTAAGCTAAATATTTTTGATATTCACATTATTTTGTGCATTTTTCCTTAATTTAGGGCACCCAAATTCCAAGAATTTGACATAAATGTATTGAAAAGTTTATTTTAACGGTCACTTATCATCTAAATTACATAATCCAGAGGAAAAGGTGATCATGTTTAATGAACTGAGCCTTGATTTTCCATTTTTCTCCTTTTTAATTTCATGTGCCATTGGCATCAATCTGAAAACAGGAATTAAGACTTGAAATCTGAACCCTCAAAAATCAATTATTTTGTAGACATGGGGCACTAATTTCGATATCATATTCGGTCTTTTGTCATAAAATGACCCAAAATAGTATTACTTTCACCGTTCAAGCCCTGTTATTATTATTATATATTTTTTTGTATACATTATCAATAAAGTAATTACTGTGGATCTCGGCCCAACCTAGTAGACACGATTGCTAATACATAGCCTCTTCTACAGTACAGTGGCCACAAAAGAACATGAAAATTAACACCGACGCCCTTAACTTTTGCCTAATGTAACCATACAAACATAAGGCTGAACAACTTTTTTCAACTTACGTTTTGGTAGATTTCCCGAATTCCTTGTGAAAAAGGGTAAAAATTGTCAATTTTCTGGAAGAAATTAAGTGTCTTGTGCACAGGACGTTAGCGTTGCAACTAATATTGCAAACGCGCGTATAACTTCAAAAAGGATGGGCCAAAAAGGGCGCAGATACAACAAAAAACCACACTGCCTCTTCGTTACAAGGCGCGACAATTGCATTGTTGAGCTCTTATAATTATTCGAAGTTAAGTACCTCAACGCCCTTGTTCTTTTGTTAATGAATGGCGGGAAAGAGAGAAGAACAGTGCTCTGCCTCCCCGGATAAGAAAAGTCCGAAATATCCAAAACTTATCAATTTTTAATATTTTTTACTGAATCATAGTACGTTTTTATTGACAAACTGTAAAAGCCGTGAAGTATTGCGAGGAATATAATGTTACTTTCGACGATTTGAAGAAATACAATGTACAATCGTACGGTAATGTACACGCCTCTATAAACTAATTACGCGATTTTCTGTCTGATTGCTGTTGTTTCAGTTTTTTGCCGTTAATAATCACTAATAACTGCTTGCGAATCTCAGTTTAACGTTTGTTATAAACGTTATGTTGCTGTTCAGTTGCTTTTCTTTGATGTTACTTGGTCTTTTCTAATGCCGTGCATGTTGATGTTTTATATTCAATAGTGTCACCTCGTTATGGCACAACCACCAAAAACCAGATCACAATCACATTCCCAACACCGACTGTGATAAATCCAGATGACTTAACATATATAAAAAAATCAATGGAATACATGAGTGACAAGATGGATGAACTTTCCAAATCCAAAGAAGAAATCATTTAAATACTTGCCCTTGTCACCAAGCTCCAATCAAATATTGTGTTTAAGAAAAACATATCAAAGTCTTAGAGGATCGCATTGAAGACCTCTAACAATATATCCGGAAGGAAAATCTGATAATAACTGGTTTGAAGACTAAACATACGTCCTGGGCACGCCATAGTTCCTCACATAATGTAGACACCACGGGAGAAAATTCCCCTCAGGAAGAATTGGATACCTTGAAGAAGCAGGTGCTTGACTACTTGAATACCAAGCTAGAAACAGACATCAAGCCAACAGATATCAGTGCCTACCATACCTTGTACAAGAATATGTCTGGTAAACCAGAGAATATCAGTATAAGATTTGTGAACAGAGAAGCGAAGGTAGAAGTTTTGAAAAGAGCAAAGAAGTTAAAGGGGACCAAGGTATTTATAAACGAAAACCTTACCAAACGAAACAGTAACTTGGCACGGATAGCCAGCAATTTAAGAAAACAAGAAAAAATCACACCAACAAGGACAAGGGATTGTAGAATGTTTATAAGAACTATGGGCACACCAGAGGTAGCTAGAGTATATCTTATCAAAAGTGAGTCTGATTTTTAAAAACTGCATCTCCATGTGTAAAAGTAGCCATGCCATTTCTATTGAAATTTTGGAAATCAATATTATTTCTGTTATGGTGCATTATAATTATAAGACAATACGTAATAATTAATGGGTCCTGCAGACTTTTTCCCATGTAGTATATATTATAATATTGTATTGAATGATGCTATAGAATGCTCGCTTTGTTTATTATAGGTCCACCGTAAGTGTGCTGAACTATCAAAGAACCAAATTAAAGTCCTTGGTAGAGATAACACCAATTGGTTTTGTAAAAATTGTGTAGGAGTATTTCCATTTAACAGCTTAAATGATGACGAATTTTTTTGTTTGAATTCTGGTATTGATATGAGTGTAGATCTATTTGAATTATACAATGAGTGTTCTGCTTTTAACTTTGAAATATTTAATTATTATGATCACCACAATTATGAATTTGAGAATGACATTGACCCAGAAAGTGATTTTTATAGCAGTGTTAACATAGACTGCAAGTATTATACTGACACTCAATTTCATAATGTAGTGAAAGATGAGCAAGGTCTATTTCTCATACATTTTAATTGCAGAAGCCTTCTTGCTAAGTTTAGGAAATTACATGATTATTTAACAAATTTTGGGTTTAAATTTGATATTATAACAATAAGTGAAACTTGGTTTGATTTACGTGACAATACTGATTTGCTTCAGCTACCAGGTTATGAAATCTGTCGGCAAGACCGCATTAATAGAAGAAGTGGCGGTGTAGCCATATACATCAATAAGGATATTAAGTTTAGAGTTTTAGATAATTTAACTAATGTGGTAGAAAATGTTATTAAATGTATCTCAGTGGAGTTATCATTACCGCACAAGAAAACAGTTGTCATCAGCTGCCTATATAGACAATCTGATAGTGATCTACAGATCACAATTGGTGTAATAGAAAGGGTGTATAGACATAAGAAAGTCAGATATTTACTTATGTGGTGATTTCAATGTAAATCTGTTGAACTGTGATAAACACAAGGAATCTAGGGACTTCTTAGATTCATTATTTAGTCTGAGCCTCTTCCCATGTATTGATAGGCCTACCCGAATAACAGGTCACTTAGCTTTCTTAATAGATAACATTTTTACAAATAATATTTATTCTCATACAAACAGTGGTCTTCTGATAAATGGTATTTCTGATCATTTTCCTATTTTTAACAAAGGTACTTATTATGTGCAAAGGAAAGAGGTTAAGAAATATTTGTATTTGAGAAAAAGAGATGAGGAATCTCTATCACATTTTAAAGAAAAACTAAGGCAGGAGAATTGGGATGCTGTCTTTGCAGCAAATGATGTCAATGTATCCTACAACCATCTTATCAATACTTACACTAAATTATATGATGATTGTTGTCCAGTTAAGAAAATTTGTATCAGTGATAGAAAAAGGGATGGGCCTTGGCTTAGCAGAGTAGCAGAGGCTTAAAAATGCATGCAGAAAGAAAAAAACGTTTGTATATTAACTTTCTGAAGAATAGAGCCCATGATAATGAACAAAGGTATACAAAATGATATAAATGAATTAACTACTGTTCTAAGATACTGTGAGAGGGAATACTACTCTAAATTACTGGATGAACATCGCACCAACATTGAAGAAACATGGACAATTTTGAATGGAATTATTAAAGGAAAGAAGGGGCCTTCTGTTCTGATTTTCCAGATTCGTTTATGCATAATAACAAAATTATTAAAGACAAAAAACCCATCGCAAATGGTTTTAATGACTGACTTCTTTGTAAATGTTGGGCCAGACTTAGCAGCCAAAATATCAGACATTGACAGTGTTTCCATTTATGATTATCTTGATCAGGCTAATTGTCATTCTTTATTTTTAAAGAATGCAGATGAACATGAAATATTAGATATAGTTAATGATTTGAGTAATAAAACTTTAACTGATTGTAATGGTATCAGTATGTCAATGATTAAAAAGGTCATTAATGATATTGCTAAACCTGTAACTTTTATTTGTAACAGATCATTTGTAACTGGAAAATTTCCTGATGGTATGAAAACAGCTAAGGTTATACACATTTTTAAGTCTGATGAAAAGAACACCTACACAAACTATAGGCCAGTTTCTCTTTTGCCACAATTTTCTCAAGTTTTTGAAAAACTTTTTGATAATAGATTAGACAATTTTATTGACAAACACCATATACTGAGTGAAAGACAATATGGTTTTAGATCAGGTAGATCTACTTCAATAGCTATATTATAATTACTAGAGGAAATCACAACTTCGCTAGACAATAGGAAGACAACTGTTGGTGTTTTTTATTGATCTTAAAAAAGCTTTTGACACAATTAACCATAAGACATTATTAAAGAAGTTACAGCACTATGGAATTCGTGGCATTGTGTATAACTGGATTGATAGTTATCTAGGTCATAGGAAACAGTATGTTCAGCTAAATGATGCTAATTCAGATCTT
>JAIGNY010000787.1:0-27500 GCA_020152595.1 Chiridota heheva | reverse complement strand
AAATATCCTTCCTAGATTCAGATGTACTACTTGTTTGACATATCTAATGGTTTCTAAGCCACAAAATAGGAGGACAAACATTATAAATGACTCTGCTTAAAACCAGGAACACTCCGATCGGCCCTCATAAAGAGCAGGACCGCTTGAAGTAAAAGTTATCTTTTTCTTTAATTCCCAAAACCACAAAACTGATCTGCTCAACATATCCCTGGTTCAACTCTCCATACAAGCTGTTCAATGAACCATGTGCTTGATTTCCACCCAACACAAAGGAGTTTTTATTAAGAGGAGCAGCATCTCCTAAGGAGTATGAAATGTCCTTTGAAGCAAAGTTATTCTTGTGGAATGATGCATACATTTCTAGTCTGAAAATTGTACAACATGTTTTTAAGCAGTGTCTATACTAATGAATATAATACAATACATAAAGACCTTTTAAGAATCTGAGACTATGACATTACAACTAGTTTGATTTCAGTCGTTTCTACACAATTGATACCAAATTTTAAACTGAGATATCTTCTTAACAGAAAAGGTTTTTGAATGCTTTCTTCATTATTTTGTTTCTTTTGAAGTCCTCTTTCATGTAAGATAGACTTGCTTGACCCTTGAACTAATCCTTTAATTACTACAACTTGGAATTACTGTCTATATGTATATTCAAAGTTGATATTGGAGACACATTTAGGATATGGGAGCTTGATATACAGACACCACAACAGTCTGCTAGGCGCATATGTACTCAACACTGAAATATACTCATTTAATTTGAAGAATTAAGAAATTAAAAAAAAAATTATCAGTCGATTGTCTATTGATATACACAATTCATTGTTTTATATTAATATATTTCGAAACAACTATAATAATATTTTCAAAAATATTAAGGTATGAATTAAACTATAAAAAGATAGACCTCTTGTTTATCGGATTTTTTCTGTTTGTTTCCTCCAGAAAAGATTATTCCCACAGATGCTTGTTCAATCCCACCAACTAACTTCTACCTACACAACTCAGTCATCTATTTCCCTACCTGCCTTTTTCACTCTCAAAGTATTCGTTTGCCAGTAAACCCGACTCGTTTGGTTCCTCCTGTACTCGGTCAACCATTATTTGATCCCTGCATTTACTCGGTTGGCTTCACAGCCTCCACAGTTTTGGTGCCCTAGCCCTACCCACGCATTCAACTTCTTGCATGCATGCATCTTCTTAATGCCTAATAAACCGGGTAGAGGGTTCAAGATATGACGTTGAGCACGATGGTGCCTACATACCTAGGTCAGGGTAATGTTCTTGACCTTTCTCCCCCGTAGAGGAAGTTCTGGCGCTGCGTGGGTCTGGGTCTGCCGACGCGCCAGCACGCCAAATCAAAAATGTATGCGGACGATGCATGCTATACTACTCTTGTCTGATATATTCTTAGCTGAAAT
Organism: Chiridota heheva; assembly: GCA_020152595.1. NCBI lineage: Eukaryota > Metazoa > Echinodermata > Holothuroidea > Apodida > Chiridotidae > Chiridota > Chiridota heheva. Next base: position 26,070 of record JAIGNY010000787.1, on the reverse strand, counting down.
ACATCTAGATATGTGACATCTAGGCCTACAGATATCATCTCAGGGGGAGGTCATTCTTTATCTCTCCAAAGTATATTCTCGATCGTTTTGTTTACAGATTGAATACCTTTTTGGGTATACAGTATGCTGCAGTAGATTTGCATTATAAAAAGGCTTTTAATTCTTTTCTTGTTTTTTGAAGTTGATTGAAGTAGTAAAATATAATGCACATGTGTAAAATGATGTATTACAAAACTGAGAGTTAGGGGGTTGGGTGGAGTGTTTACATTGGGCTTTCCTCATTATTACTTTTAAATTATCAAGTGGTATAAATTGCGCAAATATATTCATGCCATATAGCGTTTTATCTGAGTAAAGGTTGCGGTGTTTTTCTCCATGAAATTATTGGTAATATAAATTCCTTAAAGCCCCACTGAATTTTGATTCCCCAGAATTTTGCAGTGTGCCTCCCCAAGCCCTCTTCATAACTTTCTAATATTACAAATTAATCATGTGTACGCCTATTACTAAACATATGTTGACTGTTGAATTTAATATGGAATCTCTGCGTTCTATCCGTCTATACCTGCATTGCTTTGAAGCGAAAAATGTCGAAAATATGTCGTCAAAGTTTAACTTGTGACGATTAATGGACTAGTTATATAAACTCCCTCGTTGATCTATTTCCCGCCCCATAGATATGTAAATAGTAGCAGTGGTCTGTTCTTTTGTGGCTGGATGTTAATTTGGACTACATCCTTACAGTTGTTTGAGAATAATCAAGGCAACGTCGTATCTATTTCATACTTGTGATCTTTAGAAAATAAACGGCTGAAGTCACCTGGAAACACATCACAAAACCTTCACCTTTCTCATTTCCATATTGAACCTCCCACGTCTATCTCTCTGTTCATCAACCATGACAGCGTGCACTTAGAGGCACCAAGGATATCTTACCAGATCTAGAGGAGGTTGAATGCATGCGATGGGATAAAGTGCAGTGCGATCTGCGAACATGCTCCTCTTTTCCTTATCTGCTTATAGGATGCCGCGATAACTATTCCTGTAGTTTGCCTTAAATAATTCCATCGATTCCTCCAAATACTGCATTCTCCTTAAAATGCAAAATGGTACGTTTTAAACGTTGGAGTGGTAATTCCGCATTACCGAAAGTGTGCTCAGAACTACAAAGAAAGCATAATTCAACTTGTACAACCGAAATGTAGACAAAACTGGTACAGTCGTATAATTTGTCTACTAGTAGTTTGTGCGAATTCATGAGCGTTTACTGGTTAATGTGTTCCACTCGTAAAAATTTATCTCCATTTCTTTCTATCGAGCAGTCGAGAACAGATATCGAGGAAACAAAGAACTTACTTTTAACGTATAACTAACGTAATAATCAGTTGTTTTTCTACATATTATGTTCCGAATCCAAAATAATATACAAACATTTCATTTTAATATTGTACCCCGACATCTACGACATTGCTACTGACTGTGCCCTCACTAAAGTGTATACGCTGTCTCACGCTTTAGCCATTCCCGAAATAAACTCCGTACGTACAGTGCGAGTTTAATTGTACACTGTATGTATGGAGTGTGGGGTAGTGATGCGTAAAGTTTCGGTGGCCTGGAGATGTTCGATTTTCTAGCATGTGGAAAATCAGAAGATCGCTGATGTAAGGGTGCGAATCTTTCATGTTAGCAGTCAAGCAGATATTCGATTTTTTAACCATTCACCTCATTATCTTATATATATCTGGCTTTGACAATTCTTAATGAGGGGATTCCACTTGTTGGGGAACTTTATGTTCATACTCTCGATACGGAATACATTGTCCCGTCTCCCAAGCAACTGACCAAGAAATAATCACCGAAGTGTCCCATACATCTATACCAATTCAACTTTTGTATACATCATAGTAGAATCATCAGATCAGTATGAAGCCGTGCAGAATCTTAAACACTGCACTTAAATTAAATGGTTAAATCATATAAGATAAAATGATGTTATACCAAATATCTTTTCATCTGGTGCTTTTAAATTTTAACGTTTAATGCTCGTGAAATTTGTAGAAAAATATTTCTTATTGTATGTTTCCGTTAAGCAGTCGTGTTCCAGCAAGTTATGACAAAAATGTATAACCAGGTCCCATATTTGTTTCTGTTTTGCATTTTCACAAGCGGAACCAGAGTAATCACACTCTTACATCAGTATTTTATGTGAAGAAAGAAGAATTATTGAATAGCATATACAAAAATCGACTGCACAAGAGAATCTACGGAGAAGTTTAGTTTAGAGAGGCGAAATCATTACACGGACACACTGTTTAGAACTCGATCTGAATTGTTTGATTGGTTAAATTGCAGCCAATTGCAGCCAGTTGCGTGGCCCACGCTTCAAACTTAGTAGCGTTCGTCGGCATGGGCCATAATTTGTATCTTGTCGGTTTATTTCTGTTACTTGCCCCACTAATATGGAAGTCATGGCTACGCCACTGGTCCGGACCTCCAATTTTTTCCCCAAAACTGGGATAATCTTTGTTTTGTGTTTTTTATGTCGTTCTGACATTAAAAAAAAAAATACTCTCAGAAGTGTACTTAGCTTCAACATTTTGTCTTGGGAGAGGAGTCTAGGACCTTCTCGGACACCTCACTTTTTTAGTACTGGCTACACCACTGATTGCAGCACGATTCCTTGGCCATTATTTTCCGCTATATGATAATTAACAAATCTGTACATGTATAAGTATTGGTTTGTAAGTCATTGGGCAACAGGAATTTTGCTGACGGTTTTGTTACTGTACCGTGGTTTGTCTAATACTAAGATAAATATAGTAGGGAGATACATATTTGTGCTTTGAGGATAAGTGGTATCGCCAAATCGGCCTACGTCGGCGCATCAGACGTCAACTTTAGTTTGACCAGTTATGTCAACACGCCCCCTTCCATTTCCTGGCTACGTCCCAGGAGCCTGGTGGCAATACCTCCTTTTTAATATAGTGCCCCGTACATCCTAATGAAACAGGCAATGGATTCTTTGCCATTGTATAATGTTAGGAATCTCCATTAAAAGGGTACGTAAAACAAAACGTCTCTTGCTAGAATCAAAACAGCAATACTAAAACGTTTAATCCTATGAGATCTTTGTTAATAACGTATACACAAGAATGGGACAGGTCGATGGAAAGAACTGTTTCCAGCATTTGTCGTGTTTGTTTGTATGTGTTTGTTGACAGGAATTTTGTTAAAGCTTTTGTTACTCTTGTGTGGTTTGTCCAATGCTATCAGAAATATGGTTGGGATATAAATATTTGTGCCTTGAGGATAAGCGATATTGTTGCATGTTTAAATCTATTATGATTTATGATAAAACTCAGAGTAGCCGTATCTTAGCATTTTAGTTGGCGAGGGAACATGTTATGCATTTTATGCCAAATACAGTGTCTGGCAGTGCGGGTGCAGCCCTAATAATTGGGTACTTTGAAATAGCCCCCAAAATAAGATACTTTTATGTATTACGTCATCGCATGAGACTACAATTTGACAAGTCCACACTAAACGTATGAGGTTTTTCATTTTCTGCTGTGGATTGTTCAAAATTTCACTGAAATTTTGCAGACGGATAATAAATAGATATTCAAAACGTTTCACTACGGCATTTTGAAATTCATCGTCGCCTTTTTGAGAAAATCATCAAAACAGATTGCTCATAATCTGTTTTGTTGATTTGAAAATTGCCCAAACAGAGGATAAGTCTATTGCGCAATAATTTTGTTTGTGATACGGTGGAGGATGCAGATGTTAATGACGGCAAAGAAGACGACGACAAACATGAGAGATTTGCGCCCTTATATCAGCAATGTTCTGATTTTCCATATCCTGGAAATCAAACATCTCAAGGCCAGTGAAAATTCACGCATCACTTCCCTCATATTCCATACATACAGTGTAAAATTAAACATACACTGTACGTTCGAGTTTATTTCGGGCATGTTAAGGGTGATGCAGCGTTACACGATTGAAGAAATGTTTATCAATCTACATCGAAGAGAATGATATCTTGCAACCGCCAAATCAATCTACTCATACTAAGATAAGCGGAACAACCAAATGAACAAAATGCAGATATGATGGAATCGTCTAGCTCAGTAAAAATGTGGGAGAGTCACGAGGGGTAGGAAATGGTGGCAGTTGAAAGAATAGTATGTATCGAAGGAGACTGGTCTGCATTACCACCTCCATGCGAAGGTTATCAAAGTTTATCAAAAAGTAAAAGTAATGATTAATGAACTAATTTATCAAATTGAAAGGAGCAAATGTGTATTATAACATGTCAATATTGTGCCCGACATCTACGATATTGTTACTCGCAGCGCCCTCACTCAATATTTCTTAAATAATATACACACTATGTCCACTTAAACCGTTCCCGAAATATATATTTTTTAAATCCAATAAACTGTAATTGTATACTGTATGTATGGAGTGTGAGGGCAGTGATGTTTGGTGGCATTGAGATGTTCGATTTTCTAACATGTAAAAAAACCGAACATCATTGAAATAAGGTCGCGAATCTTTCATGAGGAGGAAAATTTATATGCAGAAAATTGGGTATCTTGGTTAAAAGTTGGGGAGTAAGGTTGGGAATTTAACATAAGATATGTTAGTGTGTCTTCTTTATTTTACTGAATCACTATTGAATGTTCGTTTTTCGAAATTTGTAATAAATATTTGTTTCATTTCAGAAATATGTGATGATGCACCTGAAGTTGAGAATGCTCAGGAACTACAGGCGACATACTACTGTATTAGTGGTTTACATATCATTGGTAAAGGAAGGAAATTTACCGAAAATTATCCCTTTAGAATAAGGAAATATATGAATGGAATCTGCTCTTCATACGTTTATTATGGGGTGGACGCAAAATGGTACTTCCTCCCCAATATAATTATTGAACAGGCCTTAACCCCATGGCGCGGCTTATTCAACCCTGCTTGTCATTTCAATCCACATAAACATATCACGGGAAACATGTCTTGTATCTAAGTATGTCAATATCCATCTTAGCACGATTTTTTTATATTGCAAAACCCCAAGAGCAGTGATTCACATAGGCAATCTCTCACATCTGTCAAATTCCTTTTATAGTTATACTTTCAAAAATAAATATTTCTGAGATATGCCATCTTTTACTTTGCGCAGCTAGGTACTGCGCTATTAGGAGTATCAAATTGCTGGCTATTAAATAATGTAAATATCGAATAAGCAATACAAAGTCGTGGGGTTTCTTACATATATTGCAGAATAGCAGATATTATTTTTTCATTTGTTTGAAATAGGTCAAGAATTAAGTCATAAAAAACTAAAATTCAATAGAGAAGTCGAATAGAGACGAAAATCAAATAAGCCAACTTAGTAAACTAATGGATTTACCTGCCGAAACAAATCGAGTACATAAATGTTGTAGATTATATTCCAAGGAATTGCAGCATGACCCATAGGACATTGACCTATGTAGGGCGCTATCGTGATAATCTAAAACTTGATGGATTCAAATTGATATAAATTGCTGTTAGAAAATTAGAAATTTAAACATGATTAAAATAACGACGTATGGTCCAGAAAAATACATGTATATGCTGTACATTAAGTTTGTGACGTTGGTTAAAATGCAGTTTCATAACAAAAATAGGATACCGCTTTCAATTGTCGTTTTCGTTTAATTTTGCAATGGTTGACCAATTGTATATGACAACGATTTGTACAGCTAAGGTGCTTGAGAGCATCCTTATAAGTAATCGTTATGAACAAAATTAGAATGTATCAGTAACGTCAAAATATGTAAAAGCGCAGTAAAAAGTTGCCTACATAAAGCCTATAACCCCAAAACATGTTCCTGCGAATGATACGTTATTGCAAAGTTTTCGTCAAACATTGTTTCAGTTTTGGAAAGATGGAACAGAAATAGGCTTTTAAAATCCTATTTGATATATTTTATTTGATAATCTATCAGTTACAGCTTTGGTAGCGTCTGGCATTGAGATTCAAGCAAATTCTTCAAGTGGCGAGTTAACATTACTCTGGCTGTTTCAAGATGGCTGGTTGGTTGAAGCCACTTTGCAAATGCTAGAACTATAGCCATTCTGTTGCCAGCCAGTGACGCAGCTTGCTTTTGTTTAAATTTCGACGGATGGGAGGAAAAGTATAATCATCTTACAACATCCGCAAAACGGACATTTCATAAAAACATTAAATCAATTTTCTTTAAATTAGCAATTGTTAAAATGTGAAGATCAGGGCGCCAACCATCCAACTGTTACTAACTACACCATTCATTTATTCACAGATGACACAGAACTTTAAACTTGAACTCTTAAACTCTTAACGGAATAAGTGTTGAAGTAGTTTCTTCGACTTGTTGTTTTCATCAAAGCCTGCTTTCATATAAGATGAACTTTCCTGAACACTAAACTTTCCGACTTTACATCATGTTTTGAAAATGAAAGATATTTTCTTAAAGTAAAATCAAACATTCATGATGTAGGATAATTCGAAAATTGTGAATAACGATTCCACTAATTTCTGATGCCAAGTAAAAACAAAAAGGGTCTTTGTTTGTAGTGATTTGTAATAAAACTTGTGCCACAGTAAAGCACAATAAAGAACAAGAATAATTTATTTTAACAATGCAATAAAAACATATGCACAGTTACCAAAAGACAGATCCTATTCAATAGATAGTTTCAAATCTGAATCGGCAATTTTCGGATAACTAATTAAAATAATGTCACATGGCCGAGATTCACGTGTCCATAATGGGCCAATCGTATACTGGAGGAATCTTATTGACCAATAAAATACTGGAGGAATCTTAGCCGTCTGCACAATTCACGCACGGCATGGGACCAAGCATATGAAAAATGTTTTAAAGCGCACACATCATACGTGCGTTATACATGAAGTAATTGCGCGCGCGTATTGCTTCTTACATTTTTTCCTCAAACCTGCACCTGATCGGTTGGGAAACAAAGGAAACGTTTCCCCAGCATTTGATTGGTCGAAGTACTGAAGATATCACGTTCGGCTAAACTCGGTTTGAAAAGGTCTATAGGTCTTACACAGATCTTAACTGTAATGAACTTTTTCTAGCTTCTCCTTTTGATATTTTTAATAATATCTTATTTATTTTTATACTAAATGAAATATTCGCAGGAAATAAATCGTTCTAGACTGTTATATATTAATTTTAGATATATTTACTGCGCATGTTTCAATCTCCTGAATAAGAGAACTATGAGGTCTACCGATTGGGTTGTTGCTAGACTATTTTGGGAGCCTTATCTTTACTGTGTATTTATTTGCATGTGTGTATTATGTGCTGGAGCTATGTGTATGCTCTCATTTAATTAGCTTGATATTTTATTGTTACTCGCATTAAAGTGGTCATGACACAAGCATAACTTCTTTTAGGATTTTGTTATCCCCTCAGGATTAAACACAAAGAAATGCCGTATGGAGTAAAGACTGCAATTTAGGACCATTATACTTGTAACCATTGCTTTGCTTCTTTGAAAAATATTTTCCTTTTGTACCATAATCTTAATTATTCTTTTGCATGTAAAACGTGATTCTGTAAAACCTATCCTTTTGCAAAACTAATTTACTTTCTCTTCTTTTAGTTGTGTCCAAAGGATTATGAAATCATTTGCAACAGTTTGACGAAAATTTCCTTTTTGGCGGTTGTTTGAAGTTGATTATATCTTCTCCTTTCCAATCGTCTAAATTTGGACAGAAACAATCGTCACTGGTTGGCAGTAGAATGGATATAGTTCTGGCATTTCCATAGTGGATATTCAGCCATCTTGAAACAACTAAAGTAATGGTTAACTCGCCACTTGAAGACTCGGCTTGAATCTCAATGTCAAACGCCACCAAACCTGTAAATGATTCATTATCATCAAAGGAAATATATGAAGTAGGGTTTAAAATCCTATTTATGTTATGTCTTTCTAAAACATTTTACTCGCACACAAAAGTTGTTTGTGATCGGCTTAAAAGGCCACTGTGTAAGGGAAATATCTAATTGCACATATTTTGTTTCAATTATTACGAGAAATGACGTTACTTATATATTTTCATTTGGTTCATAGTAATAACTAACAAAGACGTTATGAAGCACAGCACAATAGACGTACAGATCGGTATCATGTAAGATATTGGTCAATCATTGCAAAATTCATAAAAACGACAATTGAAAGAAGTGGTCTGTTTTTGTTGTGGATCCGTGGCATGTAAAAAATGAGAGTCAAAAAGTTAAGCTGCGTGCTTCATTTGCAAAAGTACAAGGAATGAAAGTATTAAATAACACGGGTTCTACAATCACATGAAATTTCATTTAATGCGGTCGTGTATAGTATATAATGTGTATATATTTTGTACTGTCATAATCAAAAATAATCGTTTATGAGCTGTATCTCCAACTTATTATTGCTTGCGTGATAAAAAAAAACCCTCTTGTATTACCCACTTTCGTAAATAATGTTTTGCTGGGAGTAATGAATAAATATACCTTATTCATTGTTTTGTAGCAACATCTATTTGAAATTATACTTACTACAACTTCCTTACATCATAACCTTTGGAGCAGTAAAGATAGTTACCGACCGCAATGACTTATTGCTTCCTCCTTGATAGAAATTATGTTGAAAACAGTTACAATTGGGGGAAAAGTACCACATGAATACTTAAAGGGATTATTTTGCTCTGCGAAATAAATAGTCACCCCGAAGTCACTCTATTGGATTTATTTTAATGTGTGACCAATGTACAACATGATATTATCGGTAGCACTGCTGGTTGTATTCGCCACTGTGGACGTTTTTTGTGAGTTTTCCATTTTTGAAAATATTATAATACCATTTTCCCTAGTTTAGGGCAATAGATGTTTAATTAATGAAAATGTTATCCCGCTTTTCCAAAAACAAGTTCATTGTTTTGTGCTTGGATTTAAGTTACATCATGTGAATGTTATAGTATTTATTATATCATCACCCACATGTACATATATGTGAGGATGAGATATTGTAGTCACTTTGCTGAATAGGCAAATAACTGTCGATACCTTCTACACTACATGGCTACCCCCTTGATATTAGGAGGCTGGTGGGGCCCACCAGGGTCTCATATGATAATCTCATATCAGGGCTTAGGGTCATAAGTTTTTGGAACGGGACAAAATTTGGTGATTTTTACGTCTGTCCGTGGGTTTGTGTGTGTGTGTGTGCGTGTGGGGGAGGTGTGTGTGTGCATGTGTGCAACAATTAAATCTGTGTCGCTTATAACTCAAAAACTTTTATTCAAACATAAACCAAAATTGGTGGACGGGTACCCCTGGCTTGGACCTTCTGTCTCCAAGGAAACAAGTTTTTGGTGATGGCTGTATCTTTAGAAAAAATTGCTTGGTACCTTTACAAATTACATAGGTGGGTGGGGTTTAATATTTGAACAAAAATAAAAAATAATTGGAGGTCAAATGGTCAAAGATCATGGGTCAAAGGTCAAATAAATGTTTTTTTGTGCAACATTTTGCGCCATTTAAAATTCAAAAAGTACAAGACCTATACCAACCCTATGTTGTACCATGATACCTTTGTATCCCGTAGACTCTGGAGTCAAAAGGTCAAAGGTCACAGAGCTATTGTATACTTTTCACCATTTCCCCGATAGTTATGGAATGGTAAGTGTGACGTGAGCATGAATGGTGTCATACAGTAGGGTACGATAAATGTTAAAATTTCAGAATTTGTTTCAGTGATTAGGGTCAAGGTATTATGTACAAAATGTTGTGCCATTTTAAACTCAAAAAGTACAAGACCTGTACCAATCTTATGTTGTACCATGATACCTTGGTACATGAATTGTATCCCGCAGACTTTGGGGTCAAAAGGTCAAAGGTCATAGAGATATTGACCACTTTTCACCATTTCCCCTATAGTTATGAAATGGTAAGTGTGACGTGAGCATGAATGGTGTCATACAGTAGGGTACGATAAATGTGAAAAATTTCAGAAGTTGTTTTAGTCAGTTAGTGGTTAGCATGTTAAGGTCGAGTATCAGAGGTCAAGTATATAATTTTAGTGGTAATTATGTACTAATTTGTACATTTTGGTGCCAAAATTCACAGAGCTATAGCCTGACCCTGTTAGCTATATCCCCCACTATGCTATATGCTTAAGGTAATGAGATCAGCAAGTCCATTTGCTTTCTAGTTTTTTAGTACCAATAAATTAGTTTTATTGAATTAAATTTACAACATTTGCAACATTTTATTTTTTGTAAACTACTGTCAATTCGGTTCGTACCCCCGATCTATCCTTTACAGAAGTAACCCACAATGCATCTATCCAAATTCAAAGTTTGTTTAGGAATAACATAAGAATCAGACACATTTTGAACGCGGGGAACTCAACCAATGCAAAGGGTCAAATTTTTCTTCAGAATTTGAAATAATGGCATATGACATTATCTTTTCACCGTGCGCTTTAAAAATTTACTGTGGAATTTTCGAGAAATTTGAAGAAAGTGTTAGGCAGTCGCGTTTTAACAACATTTACCGAAGTAAAAAACATTTTCGTGATTTAACAAAATTTTCTAAGGAACAAAACATTTTTCAAGTTTTGTTCGGGAATTATTTTTGTATGTTTTCTTCTTCAATAAAAATCTTGTTTAAAACGCGACTGCCTAACGGTAACACATAATATCAAATCTTGAAAATTCCACAGTAAATTTTAAAAGCGCAAGGTGAAAAGATAATTCATATGCCATTATTTCAAATTGTGAAGAAAAAATTGAACCCTTTACAGTGCTTGAGTTCCCGCGCTCGAAATGCGTCTGATTTTTTTGTTATTCCTATACAAACTTTGAATTTGGATAGATGCATTGTGGGATACTTCTGTCAAGGATCCCCCGATCGGCAGAACAAAACCGTTTTCTCCTGATCGGACGTACAAGCTGGACTGACTGTACAAAATGCTTTTTTAATTGATTTGTTGCATTTAATTAATTTCACAAGGTGACAGAAATATTGAATGTCCCAGAAATCTATCAACGGAGAGAATTTGTTCAGGACGAAGATGCGGAAGACGTCCATGCCCCACGGAGACAGTGTGTGTTTGCGATGGTGACTGTGGCTATATATGTCTCTCTGCGACCGGTATGAAGATATAATGCACATAATTTTACTCACGTAAGGTTTTATTTACGCGGTGAAATATATCCAGGATCTTATTATGTAGGGTGGGAGCGTTGTTGTCGGAACTTAATTTAATCTTAAGAATATTGATTCCTGCACTGCTTTGTCTTCTAAATGATAGCCAAATTAATGTAAGTTTCAATAATATAATCTATTTAATTTACTGTTTAATATAACAACACATTAAGAGAAAATTAAGAACCTTTGGTGCGAACAAAATGTGATTGCTTTGATCTAAATTCAGGAATTTGTCCATTGTTGGAGGAAAACTCTGTAGTGACTATAACTTACAGTGATGAATCAAGAAGATTTGATACTATGGCCACATACCAATGTTTCGAAGGGTATGAATTTGAAGACACGGCGGGTGCTGAGGTTCGCAGATGCTTGCAGAATGGTACTTGGTCTGGAGTACCGCCAGCATGTCGAAAATACAACCATCTCCGAGAATTTCTGTGGAAGGTGCTGAGGGTACGTATGGAAAGACAGACGTGTTTTATCACATCAAAGCAATGTATCGATTCTTTACTGAAATGTAAGTAGTACATTCAACTGTCAGTCCAGTTTCATCTCCCTTTTGGGAGAAAATTCATTATCTCCCAAATGGGCGAATCACTATATTAATTATATCTTCTCGCGCATCCTTGTGGCTCATTACATCTTTGTGTTAGAATTTAGTCACCCGCTGTATTAGTTTTCTACATATACACTACGGCGCCGTACCTGTACACGTATGGTAAGCGATTTAGCTGTCTTTCACCATTGAGTTGGAATAGATCATCGTGGAATTTTTTTTTTTTTTTTGCCTATGCACTACGGGCCGTGAATACACCGCAGGCAGGGTAGATTTCTAAAAAATAACAAGGGGGTTCACAAAGAGAGGGCCAAAACACACTGTGCCCTGGTAACATTTGCTTTATCTTCCCAAACAATGATAACCTTTTTACTTATGTCCTAGGCTACTTAAGATACATTGTTAAAGTCTTCGTTTTGAAGAAACAACTTCTAAACCTACAGGTTGCTACAGTCAATTAATTTGGACCAGTGAATTATACACCGCGGGCCAGTGAATTATACACCGCGGTCTGTGGAATATATACAGTGCACAGTGCGGGCCAGTGAATAATACATTGCAGGCCAATGAATTATAACCCGCAGGCCAATGAATTATACACCGCGGGCCAGTAAATTATAGTCCGGGGGCCAGTGAATTATACACCGCAGGCCAGTGAATTATACACCATGGGCCAGTGAATTATACACCAAAGGCCAATGAATTATACACCGCGGGCCATTGACTTATACATTGCAGTCCAGTGAATTATACACCGCGGGCCAGTTAATTATACACCGCGGGCCAGTGAATACACCGCGGGTCTTCTCGACTCACGTACGGAACCGATCAATGGACTTGCATGCTATATTGTTTACATAGAAAAGCCAGTCATTAAACATACAATTTCATCGCAAATCTGTCAATCATCCCTCCTTCCCATTTTTCCATGATTATACGAAGAGCGTGCTGTACCGTTTCCAAGAGAGTCAATCGCATCCAAAAAATATTACAGGCTTTTCACAAAATGAAGAAAAATAGGTAGAATTCAATTCTTTTTGAAAAATACTCCTTTCGAATTCATTAACTAATGTAGAATGACAAGGCTCATTGAAAATATCAAGAAAAGCTACCCAAATATCACATTATGTGCTTTTAGTACCCGTTATACAATGTAAAACATTGCACATTGCTTAACGATAACCAACAGATGAAATGACCGTATTGCGTCTAACAGCAAAGGTCATTGCGCAGGTCAAATCTTTCTCACTGTTTTGCGAAGAAACGGACTGGCAAATGATATTCGAGGTATTAGCTTTTATTTAGATCTTATTATAATCTGTATGAATATACAACAATCAACCTTTGCCGCTCATTATCAAAAATTCCAGAAGCTGTTTTATGAATGAGTTGTATTACGAGTACAGGACATACACGGAGGGCTTGTGGGTAATGTTGTATCATGGAAGACTGATTTACATTAAAGTTCGCCCATTTGGGAGAAGATTTCGTTCTCCCAAAAGGGAGATGAAACCGGATTGACTGTTATCGAATATTTTATGAAAAGATGTTTACGCAGAATTGACAATCAATAACATTATTTTTACGGATACATTAAATCTATACCCGGGCCATCACGAGTCTTGACAGGATGATGTGTAACTTTGTTATTCTAACATTTATGACTATTTGATAGACGCAAAGGAATTTACAAAAATCCCACTAAAGCCTCTCAGTGGCATTTATTTGGGTAACTACTCAGCGTTACATTTCAAAGGGGTTCTTTTAAGAGCATTAACTATCATGGCTTCATTTTCTGTTTTTTACATAAAGAAATAAATCAGTGCCCAGTTAATTACTATAAGGTGAGGTCGAATCAACGTACCTGTATGAAGCAATGTACAAGCGACAATGATTGCCATAGGAAAAGTATTTGCGTCTGTGACGACATTTGTGGCATGAGCTGCATTCAAACAAGTAAGTAGGTTGGATAGCGAAAACAAGTTTTGACTATCCTATCTCTTAGAAATAAAACAGTGTCCGATTCGTTCTTTAAAAACAAATTAATTTCATCTCTCGTCAGGTAAAATGTAATATGAAGTATATCACAAAATGTAGGCGGTGGCAGAGAAACCTCAAATAGGTCACAAGAAAAGCTAAAAACATAATACAGTTTATTCATTTAGTATTCTTGATATTGTCCGTTATATACGAAAACATGCATTAGTGTCAAGCCTTCCAGAATACACTTGCTAATAAAGTAAGGTAACCTAAAAGTTGTTGGGTATAGTTGGCATTTATGTTTGTGGATTTTGTGACATCAACAGGAGAAATTTGTATCGTTTATTATGCCATCATCTTTACTGGATTGGTAGGGCTAGGATAATCACAAGGAAGGGGTTCTGGTTATTATTGGATCAATAGAAAATGTTGGAACGTTTTCCGAGAAGGGTTACCAACCTACAGACACCTTCCTCCCCACCATCTGCACTTCGGATCCCCCACTAACTGGGAGGATCTGGGAAAATCACAAGAATGGGGTTCTGGTTATTTTTTCGGAGGAGGGTGTTCCAACCCCCAGAACCCTCTATAGATCCGCCACTGATAAGTTATCGTAGTTTTTTATCTGTGTATTGCCGTAGAATTTCAAAGCAAAATTCAATAGTTACATCCGTCTTGTTATAACATTGCAGTGTGATAGTGAGGACGCTATTTACAAAAAATGATCGCGGATGAAGAGTATGGTATTTGTAAAAACTTGATTTCAGACGATTAGGATTAAAAATACTAATATTATATCTAAACGGCGCATTTCATTTTTTACAGAACAAGCGATAATATGAGTTTAAGCGACAATTTATCACAAATATCTATTTCAAATTGAGAACGTCAATCATATATTTGAATCGTTAGTAAACAGATGAAAATCGTCATGAATTCCTCCAAACTACGTGCATTTTGTCGTTGGTCAGTAACCAGTAATGTGTGAGAGAGAATATTTTGGCAGGAAAAGGACCCAAGTACATAAATTGTATATGCAAGGGTTGAACTGTTTATCTTGTACATTTAACAAAATGTGTATAATTTTTTGGATGCAATTATTTTAAATATTTTTGCTATAAATACCAATATCCAAATCCTTCTTTATTTGACAATATCGACTCAAGAAATTTATACTGAAGCTGATTAAATTCTTAGTCTGTTCTGCGATAAAAAAAAAGGTGCAATATTTTGAAACAACTTGTGGGCTTATTCATAGAAATAAATATTGAAGAAAATGGATTCAGTAATGAGAAAAAATAACATCTATCACATTTCGTTTTGTTCCAACTGTCGTTTTTTTTCTGAATTGTAAGGTTTTCAGTCAAAATGTTTATAGAAGTACAATATCCACAAAGTAAAGTAAAACAAATTATCTATTATCTTTCTTGCTTTGATTTGCTCTATATCACGTTTTTCAGTCAATCTGTCAAAATTATATCGCATTGTTCACCACTATCATCATAAGGCCGTCATGAAATGTGTTGTTAAAGTTTGAATCACTCATTTTGTACTTTTCCCTATTATGGCAGCCAAACACGAAAACTGTCCACTCCTTGAAATCAAAAGCAAGCATAATGTAAACCAAATCATATATAAACCACACGCTCGGTCATTTGGAACTGTTGCAAGATATAAATGCATTAGAGGATACGTCAAAACATCAGGTGTTGGTGAAAGGCGTTGCTTAGGGGCTGGTGACTGGAGTGGAAAACATATTCGTTGTCAGCCAAATGGTAAGAAACCTTCATTGCTAAAACTCATATAGAAAATGCAAAGGCAGATGAATAAAACCCTAAACATACAGTTACCATGTCTGTCTATTTTTGTTCTTTCGTATCAGTGTATCGTATCGAATTGTACCTTGCACTGCTATATACATATATATATATATATATATATATATATATATATATATATATATATATATATATATATATATATATATATATATATATATATATATATATATACATACAAACATACATACATACATACACACATACATACATACATACACGCACGCAAACACACGCACGCACGCACACGCATACACACATACATACATGCACACATACACACATACATACATACATACGTACGTACGTAGGTGCGTGCATGCATGCATGCATACATACATACATACATACATACATGCATACATGCATGCATGCATGCATACATGCATACATGCATATATACATACATACATACATACATACATACATACATACATATTGATATTTGCAAATTATTTTCAATAAAAGTGTAAACTTGTTATTTCTTACTACAACAGCACAACCAAACAGATCTGAAGTATGTGGCGAACAGACAAATGGTTTTACTGATAATTCAAGGATTGTTGGTGGACGTAATTCGGTTAGAGGTCGTTGGCCGTGGATAGCATCACTACAAACATCTTCTGGTTTTCACATTTGTGGCGGTACATTGATCAGCCGCAGTTGGGTTGTAACTGCTGCACATTGTATGTTAGTACTTTTTCTCTTGTTGAATAAATCTCTTAGACCTCTGAGAGTTTCCTTCGGTAAGTAAGCTGTAAAATGAGAACAAATCAATAGAACAACTATATGATAGGTACAAGTATTAACTTTCCATTCCAAGTGCAATGTGAGAGAAGTTACGAAGTTACTGTTGTGAAATAAGTGAAATATAAAGGATTATTATAAACTTTATTTGGATAATCAAAGGGGCAAAACAAGGACTATATTAAATTAAAATTTTAGAGAAAACAAAGAAGTGTTATTTTACCTTTTTACAGTTTCAAGATTAATAAATGCACTTTTAGAAAGGAAAAACATTTTGGTTGGAAGTTATGTGAATATAGCTGGGTTTCGAATGTATGTTGAACAAGATAAAGCCATTGTGCAAAGAAATGTAAGCTAATAGAAATACGTAATTAAACGAAGTAATAAAAACCCCTTTTCCAACCAATTCCAACCAACTTCCTTTATACTGTTTTTATACCTGTAATCTGAGATGCTCAGTATGTTGAACATATTAGGTGAAAGTGATACAATACAATTATAATAATATCTCCCCCGACATGCCCGATAATTTATAGTGTTAAGGAAATAAACCGTAGTTTTGTCCGGAAATGTGTAAGAAACTTCATAGGCCAGTAGGCTGAAACTGGAGATTGTCAGGAAGAGAGGGCAAGTTTTGGCAAGTAGTAAATTTTGAGTTCAGTTTTGGCTTCCAATATACGGCAATATCGCGTACATTAAGTTGGCGTATGTGTGTGGGTGTGCATGTGTCTGTGTGTGGGTGTGCATGTGTCTGTGTGTGGGTGTGCATGTGTCTGTGACAGCAAGCGGGTAGCAATAACGATATCATTACATAGTATAATGATTTCATACATCTCACAAAAATGTAACAGTCTGTAGATATGTTCTATTCTCTTTTATGATTTAAGTCAAACTTGGCATGATGATTCTGGCATGTTTGAGGTTGAAGGAAGCGGGGCTTAATTTGATCTTGTTAGTACAACTTGTAAACACGGAATATCAATAACTTAAGAGTGGTGCCATATGTGGCACACAGATGACTATGGGTTGTAGATATGGCCCATTGTTTTTGCTTATGATGTCATAAGTAGGTGAGGCTGAAATTAAATATGATTTTAGTTTCTGATTTGGTGTGTTAGTGCTGGCATCGAATAGAAATGTTTTCAAGTCATATGACCTAATACTTGATACTTTTGCTTGATATGGCTTGCAAACACCAACTCTCAAGAATATAGAGTGAAGTGATACCATATATGACAAACAAATAGCCTGTGATTTTACTGTTTTTACTCCAATTTTTCTATGCAACAATGAGATTCATGTTTTTACCATCATTTGTACTTCGGAATCTCAACGCATAGTTGCGTTCCGGTCCTGTTTGGAAGATAAAAGCTGAACAGGCAGTAATAGATGAGTTTTCGAATATAATTCGTGAAAAAGTATTTCAACTGTTAAAGTTATATTAAGGTTATTAAATTGTTTAGATAATAGGCTTCATCTTTTGGACATGTCGGAAAGATGACTACTATATAATACTTAAAATAATCTTTTACCGGATACCTTAAAATTAACTGGATTTACAACATGTTTTCCAAAAAACGGCAGGCTAAGCTATTGGAAAGAATGGCTTTAACATTGGTAAAAGATAACCACTGATACTAGAATGTAACATTTCAAATTCCATTTTTGGGTTATTCAATGATTTGGGCAATTTATTTCATCCCTGGGTAAGACCAAAATTAGGGGAAGAATAGTTTTTATTGAGCCATAATTAGACTCGCATCTTCATGTCATAAAAAAGTTGGGAGAGAATGAAGAAGAATTGTATAATAAAAGCTTGGAATTTCTGTCATGTATTGGTAAAATCCTGCATCCAAACAAAATAACTCATTCACAAAGTTGTATTTCCCATTTAATGCATTGCCATGCTACTAATTTGCCTTCGACTAACCTTTTCAATCTTATATCCAAATATAAGAAAAAACATATGAGGCTTGCCTATTTTTCAGAGGGCGATTTTCAGTCATCGTTTTTGGAGCTTTTCGATTATCTACTCAAAGTATTCATCGAAAGACGGTTGCAGAATTCGCTACTTATATCCATCCAGATTATAATTCGATAACGTTTGATCATGACATTGCTTTGCTATATTTACATGAAGCGCTGAACCTAACATCCAACATCAAGACAATATGTTTACCAACAGAAAATTCACCTGTTTTAGTTGGCAATACTTGTTTTATTGCTGGATGGGGGAAAAGGTCATTTTTGGGTAAGTAGTTTATCTACTCTCTAATTTCCAGAAAAGGATTGATATAACAACCCTGCTTAAATTTTTGGCGAATGTTCATTAGTATAATGGTCTCGAATTTATCATATGCATTGCTTTTCAACAATTTCGATTAAAATATTCCTCTTTTGTGTACGAAGTTTAATAGAATTATCAAAATCATTAAAATTTTGACGCTTAACAGTTGATTCCTACATTTTCCCAGTTTATTTTATGTTGAGTTGCCCATCTTTTTGGTTTTTTAGTCTGCCAATTTCAAGTGAAAATACGTAACGAATAATTGCTCTTGAATCTTATCTGATAGATTAAATCTGAATTACTTATAGAAAAAGTATTTAAATATTAAAAGTAGCAGTTATGTTCGAAAATTGAATTCTTTGAATTTAGGATATTGATAAATATAATGTACAAACTTTTTCTAATTGTCAGAATATCCTTGACCAAGCTAAGTGCTTTAGATTATTTTTATTACCGTTCCCATTTTAGTTTTACCTTATTTTCGGTCATTTGTGATACTCTATTTTCCTACACAAAGATATAGTTCTCGTTGAAAATAGCAAAACATATGAATAATTACCAAAGATTACTAACAGAAAAGATATTTATGATTTCAGACATCAGGGGCTGGGACATATTGCAAGAGGCACAGTTGAACATTTTAAACAATGAAGTTTGTAGCAATATGCATTCATATGGATCAGCTTACCATGCCGATAACATGTTATGCGCTGGAATACCTGAAAGAGGAGTTGATGCTTGTCAGGTTAGTTAAGCTGAGTAGTTATTAATTGGCATTGTCTCTTTGATGGAATGTGTTTGTATTACACGTAACCTAGAAGGTGAACTAATCATACTGAGAGTTTTCTCAAAATAATAAATAAAACAGATTATGAGCAATCTTCTTTGTTGATTTTCTCAAAAAGGCGACGATAAATTTCAAAAAGCAATGGCAAAAAGTTTTGAATATCCATCTCCAAATTTTCAGGATATCCAGTGAAATTTTGCACATTCCGGAGCAGAAATGAGAAACCCCATACGTTTAGTGTGGGCTAGTCAAATGTGTAGGCTCATGCGATGACGTAATACATAAAAGTACCCAATTTTTGGGTATTTCAAAGTACCCAGATTTTCAGGTTACTCCCGGACTGTCTTAGCTTTCATTCAATATACACTTGGAGCAGAAGAAAATGAGGAGAAAACTGGTTAGTTTAGGTTTTAATCTAAAAGAGTTAAACATTTTTTATCCTGATTTATAATCTTTCCTAAGATTAAAAACTTTCAATCAAAGAAAAGATTAATTTTTAATCCACTTGCATTTGTCCTCCATTACAATCACGGTTAGAATAAAAATCCAATCTATTAGATTAAAACTTATTCATAATAGGCTGTATATCAAACTGCAAATTAACAACAAAAAAGATAATGATAAAAGTCAATCCTGCATAGTAAAGGGAACCATATTTTCTATTAAGAGAAAACAACAAAATGTATACGACTATCCATAAAGTGTCCAATAGCCACGAATAGACTGGAGCCTACTTAGCGTGCGAACTTGGAGAACACAAACGTTTCTGGTCTAGATGTTTACACAAATACTGACAAGCAAATGAAAAGCAGATTTGGAATTGACGTTACAAACTTAATCCACTATAATTACAGTATAACTACAGAACTATAATTTAACGAATTTAAAGGATAAGTTCAGTGGTCGAGCAAGTTTATCTTATATGAAAGTGGACTCAAAAGAAACAAAATGGTAAAAAAAAAGCATTTATTTTATTCTGTTAAGAAGATATACACGCTTGAAGCTAATCCTCACATTCTTAACAATTGTTACTGTATTCTAAATTAAATTTACGTAACTTTTTTACTACTTTAGTTTATTTGCCCTCAACTTTTCTCCTGGTGGTAAATTATAATTACCCTTACAAGATTATGTTTTACTCATTTCCTGACATATCCAATGTTTTTTTTAAGCCACGCACAAAATCGCATGACAAAATTTAATAGAATACATAAAGACGTTAAGAAATCTGAGGCTATGACATCACAACTATTATGATTTCAATCGTTTCTACCCAAATGATTTCACACTTTAAACTTAAATATCTCCTTAAGGGAATAAAAGTGTTTAATGCTTCCTTCACCGTTTTCTTTCTTTTAAAGTCCTAGGCTTGCTTGATCCCTGAACTAACCATTTAATCTTCAATTGCTCTTTGCACAGAGATGAAATTGTCTCTTACAAAGTATTAAACAAGCTCTGCTAGTCAAGCTGATGATGATTATTCTAATCGCATTCAGGACTGTCTTAATAATATCATTCTCTTTTATAAAAGACAATATGAGTTTTGTCCTGATCATTCGACCAAAACCAGCGTTTGTAAATGCTGTAAACAAAATCTCTTAGATAACAAACAAACCTTATTTTTACATTTTTCTAAAGCATACATAGCATTATTCCCGATACGATGATACATAAGTAACATTTCTAATAGATATTGTAATGACGCCCGAGGTTGGGTGGGAATTAAACGTGACGAACCAATAACCAAACACGAAGAAGTCTAGTGATAAGGAATAACTAAATATAAGCGAGATGGATGCCAAAATAAATGAAAAGAGGTGCAATTGATTTGTAATGAATCTATAGTATTTACAAGATCTGTCTCAGAATATGCAAGTCTACATGTTTACACAGAAACACGCCTTAATCGAACACCATTCAGAGCCCAGCTGACGGACTTATCAAACCTCGTGGTTGCAAGCACAGCCAGGATATGACGTATGTGGCAGAACAAAGTGGGGAAGTACTGGGCAGTCCTGTCGCATGCAGATTGAAACCACATAAAATCATGAGAAACACATGTGCCATACATAACACAGGGATGCTACAATTCACGTCATTCAACAATAACAGCTTTAGTATTTTGTAAATGAATTGTATATCAAAAATGTGTATTATTTGGATGATATAACAGTAAGTGGGGTTTTGACATTTTTCTGAAAGATATCACAATCAATAAGCAAAGAATGCTTAATTTTTAGAAATTTTTATTGATTCCAAACTTACCTTGCAAAATGATATTCAATATTCATTTTTGTTTTAAATTGTAGTAAAAGCTGATCTATTTTTATCAAAAGTATATCAATATTTATCTCTGAAATTTCATAAAGTATTAGTATAAACGTTTTCGAACCGATTTTAGCCGAACGTGATTTCTTCAGCACTTCGACCAATCAAATGCTGGGGAAACTTTTCCTTTGTTTCCCAACCAATCAGGTGCAGGTTAAGGGAAATAATGTAAGCAGAAATACGCGCGCGTATTTCCTTTATGTATAACGCACGTATGATTTGTGCGCTTGAACCAAAAAAATTATACGCTTGATCCCATATCGTGCGTGAATTGTGCAGACGGCCAAGATTCCTCCAGTATTTGATTGGTCAATAAGATTCTTTATGATTGGTCCATTATGGACACGTGAATCTCGGCCATAGGACATTATTTGAATAAGTTATCCGGAAATTGCCGATTCAGATTTGAAAAGGTCTATAATGGTCACGCAAGCTCATCTTATACGACAGAGGAATCCCCAAGAAACAAAATGGTGAAAAAAGTACTTCAACATCTTTTTCCGTTAAGGAGAAATTTTACTAATATTTGTTTACGTGACTTGTTGTTCCATAAACTTTCTTCAGGTGGTAAATTATATTTACCCTTATTAGATTTGTATTACTACTTTCCTGATATATCCAATGGTTTCAAGCCCAAAATTGTCAAAACACATAAAACTGTCGCTTCTACACAAATGATACAAAATGTTAAACTTTAATACCTCATACTGTCAAATGAGATGAACTTGCTTGACCACTGAACTAATCCTTGAATGATCTGTACATTCAGGTAATTATATATCTTTCGTGTATTCTACCATTTTGTGGTGAGACTTTTCATCTGATATTGGTAAATTTTCCATCTTTCAACAGCATATCATCAACATATCTCACGTTAGTAGTGGCTGGATACAGAAACATTTTTTTTGTGTGGCTTTGCTACTACTACAAGAAGAAGTGATTGAAATTTAGGTCATAGTGGAAAAGGGGAAAGACACAGATCAATAATGGTTTTAGAATAAGACTTGTCGAAATTTTCCAATTTGATATACTAAACAATGAATTCATGCCCTTAAAGGAAATACAAACAATACCTTTTCTGCCCTCAAAGAAAATCAAATCGATTGATTTCTGGTATTACAGAAAAACAGAGAGTTGCCGATTTCTGGCATGACTATAAATTGATGGAATGTTAATGTTGCGTGTAAGAAACACAAAACAATTAATGCTTACTCTAAATGAAACTGACAGCAATGACATGACCTTGGAATAAATCAGTCAAAAGGCTGATAATCATTAACATGAAAGGTTCGCGCCCTTACATCAGCGACCTTCAATTTATTTTCATTCGATTTAAAAAATTGTAATGTAATGTCGAAACAATATGATTTCTTATCCAAAAATATACTACTTTAAACTTTGACTTTAGACTA
This sequence comes from Chiridota heheva, assembly GCA_020152595.1. Taxonomy (NCBI): domain Eukaryota; kingdom Metazoa; phylum Echinodermata; class Holothuroidea; order Apodida; family Chiridotidae; genus Chiridota; species Chiridota heheva. The sequence continues at coordinate 2,880 of JAIGNY010000787.1, read as the reverse complement.
TTAGGCATCTTCATTTTTGTTTGTTTCCAAGAAGTTTTACAAGATATATAGCAAAAAATAAGATTTATTTATTTTTGATATTCGAAGTAATCTAATAAAATATTTTGTCCTCACAAAGCCACTCGATATTGAACGTGAAATATCAAAATATTTTCATAAATATAATATACGCATATAGAATTCATAGAAATGACTGCAACGCAGCGGAAATTACCTTTATAGCTCAACATCCCTTAAGAATTCTGAGCTTATGTGAGGCTGGCCCAAAATCCTGATTTTCGTTTGGATTTCGCTCGACGCAATCCGAATGAAATTAACATATATAATAACATTGGCTTGGGAAATACCACCGAATATCTCCGATTGAAATAAAAGTACAGTATGTCTTCATTGGCTGGAACGTTAAAAATACCGTCTGGCACATATGCTAATCAAGCTTGATATCCCGTTTGGGATTTGTCTCACACTATAACTAAATTGGAGTATAACTTTCTTATTTGGGGTATAGCTTTCTTAATTGATAGCAAGTTTGGGCAATAACTTGCGTTTAAAATTTAAAGCTCAAAAATTAAAATAGCCTGAATAGGCTATATCGCAATTGAATAAATCAGCCTACTCAGGCTATAAATTTTAAAATCATCAGTGTTGATAACCAGGGAGCTTAAAGTGACATCTCCCTGCAGTAACATTATCTAATTTCCTACAAGAACATCTTTTGTTTGCGTACAGAATAGGCCTAGTGTTTAATAGCTGATGTGTAAAATCACTCATCTGTGATAAGTTTCTTCAGGGGTCTAGTAAATCCATCTTATATGAAAGAGAACTTGAAAAGAAATTTATAAAATCTTTGTAGTTATTTCTTATAATGATTGCCACTTGGAAGTGCATTTGTGTGATACTATTATTGATAAACTGTGCTTCATTAATTGCGATAATAGATTATTTGCTCCCAAAATAGCTAATATATTAGCAATATGAAAAAAATATGCCATACTTAAAAGCATATCTTTTTGCAAGCCTGAGGATGTAAAATAACTTCTTGATTTTAGACAATCAAGTATTTTGTTGTTAGTATGTCTGTTTATGATTTCAATTTATCTCAAAAGGCAACATCATTCTTAAAATTTGTATCATATTTCTGTTATAGGCTTAAGTTTTTGTAGGCTTAAAAAACAGTTTTCACATATTAAAACGATATTTAAAACTCCATTATACGCAGTGGCCCAACTAGAGCCTGAGGGCAGGTGGGGATTTTTACGCTTTGCAGCAATGTCGGAACCGCGTTGGTAAAAGTGGGTGGGGGTGGGGGTTAACTGATCCTTGATCTATAGTAAGGAGAGCAGGAGGTGCTTCTTTAAAAGTTGATGGCGGACCATGCTGGAGTCGCCCTTTTGAAACTTATATTAAATTATTGTAGGTCATTCTTGAAGCTTAAAAGCAAATAGAAATCCACTCACAAATATAACATGATACATAGAAGTTGTTACATATATTTAGTATTTATTTGACACAATTAAACCATGTCATTTTACCGGGGACACCGAGGGCCGTGGTGGGAGGAGGCATGTCCTCAATAATTTTGTAAGCAGAATATTCAATTGAAGCCTTTTACATATACGCCCAATGGCTAATTGTCAACATTGGTCCTGGCTCCCCAATCTCAAACCTTTAGATATTATTCGCCTACCGAAAGTGAGAGAAAGTCAAAAGCGTGTGGAACTGTGTGTGTGTGTGTGTCGGGGATTACAAAATTACGCCATAATACAACACATCACCATACAAAATACAAAATCACGCTAAAATACAACACATCACCATACAAAAGTAAACATTACAACAAAAAGTGAGGGTGGGGAAAGTGCCCCTTGCTTCCCTCAATATTGAAACCATACACGTAGAAACCATGACGAAAAAGTGCCCCTTTTTCAAAAGAAAGTGCCCTTTAATTACTGACAAAGAGCGCCTGAACTTCCCACCAACAAAAACAGGCTTATACCCTGGCACCCCAGACTATATGTTGAACTACTACATCATTGATGTTCTAGTTCCACATGTTATAAAATCAATCATCTCAAAGCCACCGAAAATGTGCGCATCACTGCCCCCACACTGCATACATACAGTGTTCAATTATACATACACTGTACGTACGGAGTTTATTTCGAGAATGGTTTAAGCGAGCACAGTCTTTACATTATTTAAGAAATATTTAGTGAGGTTGCTACGATTATCAATGTTGTAGATGTCGGTGCACGATATTGGCATGAATGTTTAGCAAGCAGATGGGAAAGTTATATCCAAACTTACGAAGACAATAAAGCTATTTGTGTAGGTGGGGTGGGGGGGGTGAAAGTTGGTGAGCCTTTGATACTTGTGGTAGATTGTATTAAAAATGGGAATTCAAAGAGTTATTGTGTGAAATTTAATTACATATTTAGTATTATAGGGAGGTAGTCACTCCACACAGTACTAAAACTTGAGTTACAACATGTTCATTGATTGCTGCATCTTCATTAAAGTTGCATTGTGGTGCAACCAGATAATATAATACTTTCAATAGCTCTCTCCCATTTCTGTATCTGAAACATGGGTAAAGACGGGATTAAAGAGCTTTATGTTTTTCGTTTCCTTCTTTCAGATTTTATTTTTAACTTAAGCCTCCGTATAATTTCGATGTTAACTCAAATGCCCTACCTGTTAAGTCATAAAATGTTTGATAAAACAAAATAAATAACAAAGGATGGCTTTAAAAGTACTTATGTATATATATATATATATATATATATATATATATATATATATATATATATATATATATATATATATATATATATATATATATATATATATATATATATATATATATATATATATATATAT
>JAIGNY010000786.1:35000-46171 GCA_020152595.1 Chiridota heheva | reverse complement strand
AGCAATTCTTTTTCTATTTGCCTCAAGCGGATTATTTCGTCATCAGATCTGAAAGTTAAATCTCGACGAATTGGCCCTGACAAAATGCGATATTTTCTTCCTATTAATAAAGCTTTACGAAACAACCACAGAGTGTTGTCTGGTTGTATGTTCAAAGCTTTATCGAAGTATTGAACACCCTCGTCTAACCCCTGTGTTCCTATTCGAGAGAGTGCAAAAGCTCTCGTCAAATGTATATAAGCCATTGAATATCTATTCATTTGATTGGTACATACTATTGTTTTCAGCTTCCTTTGGCAGATTTTGAATTGTTGGTTATCTTGTTTATCGTATATCCATAGTCTGCTTGCGTAGACCATCGACAAATATGCGTTTTTGACATCTTCATCTCCCAACTGCGTTATATATTGCTCGGCCTCGTTAAGTGTTTGCAAAGCCTTCATTGGATCCAGCCGCTTCATTTGGCCGGCTCCTTCTAATTTCGAATACTGAAGATACGCCTTGAATAGTAACCGCTCAACATACCTATCCATGTCCTTGTCTTCTTTCAAGCGCTGGTCGATATTCCTTTCGAGTACTTTAGGGCTTAGCGTTTTATTCCTCGCTAAGTTCCATTCAGGACAATGGTGACAGTCCACCTGGCGCCAGTCAAAGCTTCCAGACGTCATACTGTTGGCTGTATAAAAAATATTAAAAACACACGGTTATCTTACAATAAAACAATTAATCAATTGTGGTCATGTAACCCGTGGGCAGTTGGAAACAGTATAGGTGTAACGTAGCGCAAAAAGCGATTGGTCTCAGTTAATAGCTCCATGGTAAGACAAATTGAAATAATTGGTACTTCCAGCATTCGTAGGGTCGAGGAGCTTTTCAACCTTCCCAATTACGGTTAGACAATAACTACCTGCTAGACTGCTATGAGAAACGTATACAAGTACGACTATCAAATTCTAACGATAACTCTATTTCTATCTCTTTGTTACATGTGAAACGTTACATGAACTAATTAAGCGTGATACTGAGACGGGTTTTTTTTTGTTTCGATGCTTTATGCTTTTGTGACACTGAAAGTGAACGATGGGATTATAAAGGTATCTTATTGACTCCGTCCATTAGGGGATCTAATTTCTGAGAGAATATTAAGACCTGCTTAATTTCACTTTGTAAGTGAATTTTAGAGCAGACGTAACTGGTCTTTGAAACAGTGGCATACGGAGGTGTGGTTCAAGAAAGAAACTTGCCCAGAGTTTAGCCCACTTTGAACTCGGTTGTGGGAATAACGTTTTGAGAGTTTGACCTCAGTTTGTCACACCCCTAATTGTGGGAATGACTCTTATGTAGTAATATGATACAAGTTTCTTTACATGAAGTGTCTGAAAATGTGTCAAAAAATCTTTTATTAGTTTTAGCTTTTAGACAATTGAACAGCATAAATGACAATCAAACCAAGTGAATAACAAGATTACATAATAAATATATTCATCTGATTAGAACACGTGGGAAGCATCAAATATGCAATAAATATCAAATGCATCAAAGGGATATGGGTGGAGACATGAAATATAGTCTAGTTCTTCTTAAGACCGTAAAAATATCAACAATATCATTATTTCCTAATCTCATATGAGAAATGTACAATACAATTTTAAGGCGGAATAAACAGAAGAGACACAGATGTAATTGTTTCATATAGAGGGTCTATGAACATTATAACAACGTCTATGTATTGAATCTGAACAGATCAGTTTTCGAATTGTCTTACAGTATGGCTAATCATACTTTGATTTAGGCGAAATGTATAATATTTGATGGTGCGGAAAGCTCATTTTCTTTATCACGGCACCAAAATAGCTGTTTCTGGTACCTGAAACATTGATGCATGTTTACTTGAAGTTTCTGGTTAACGGTTACATCTTAAATACCAAGTTTACAAAAGTTTTGTGTTTATAATGCGTATCCCTAACCGAATTTCTTTTAAACATGGTAAGTAGTTTCACGATGCGTTTACGATATGCTAAAAAATATCCGTTACATATTCCTTGGCAGAAACACTGTAAACATTTTTTTCTTAAATATACACCATGTTTACAGGATAACGTGAATTTCTTAAACATGATCAACATATTTAAGGGAAATTTCAGCATGCGTATATTCTGGAAACATGCGAAAAACATTTAAGCTGCGTTTCCATTGTAAGTTATATTTTATAAACATGGTATGAACATTTCCGTAAAATATCCGAAAACGAAAAGTGTATAGACTCGATTAGTAGATTTACTATACGTTTACGAACTAACTTATATTTCATAAACATGGTATGAACATTTTCGTAAAATATCCGATAACGGAAAGTTCATAAACTCCATCTGTAGATTTACTATACGTTTACGAACTAACTTGTATTTCATGAACATGTTACGAACATTTCCGTTAGGTATCCGATAACGGAAAGTTTATAAACTCCATTTGCAAATTTACTATAGGTTTACGAACTAACTTAAACTATCTAAACATGTTTTAAGCGTTTTCGTTAATATCCGGCAACGGATAATTTGTGAATTCGGTTTGTATATTTCTTAGGTGTTTAAGATAAAACTAACATTGTTTCAGTGTTTCCGTGGAAGATACAATAACGGACAACTTGTACACTCTGTTGATATATCTCCTACGCGTTTAAGAAATGACACAAATTTCATAAACATGCTTACAGCGTTTCCATGCATAAAAAGATAATGTGCAGAAAAACACTTTATCTCCTACAATCATGATTACCAGGATTGTTGTCTTCATGTCTTCAATTATGCATTATATGTCAAAAACCCTACAATTAAATTATTAAAAATGTAATCAATGGACGAAAGAGATCACCAACTTGATTTATGATATATTTAATAGAATTATTGCTGGATGAAAATATTTGTTTACACAGGTTTTAAAGCACTAGACTGAAAAGTGAGGGCGCTCGTTTTTGCAAATTTCACAGATATATCATCCACAACAGATAAACAATGATACATTTCATGCTTTCATAGCGCACAGACGACGTGGGGGCAAAGGTGACTTGAATATTAATATCAACCAGATAATTACTATATACTTTTGCGTGCTAGATAAGCATTCGATGTTTTTGCCCCACCCCCCTAAAAAAAATGCCATCACATTTCATTCCAGTGCCCCTTTAAGTTGTCCAAAATTGTCCCTACCTGTTCTCATACATTCGCTGTTCCCGCAACATATGCGGCTCTTCAAATATTGTTTGGTCATTATCAAAACACAATGGATTAAAATAAGAAAGTAAGTCCGTCATCTGTTCATGCAACACTAATATATGTCCAATTAACAAATCGCATATTACACCTACAAATTCAAATGCTGTAAATTAGTGGTAAAATGTTCATCCATTTTGATACTTCGTTTTTACTATATCTTAAACAGTTTAGATGGTGGCGGCGCTACAGGGGGCACGGGGACATTTCCCGCGAGATCGTTTTGCCCCCAGAAAATTGCGTAAAGTGACATAAACTTGATCTGATTGATCTCTTCATAATCTTTTTCTCCACCCCCAACCAGGCCTCCATGAGACAAAACTGCTCTCTTTTCCGCCCGCAGCAATAAAATCCTGACGCCCCACACAGTTTAACTATGATGTCGCCCCTTATATAAGTTCAAAGCTTTCAGAAAATCCATGATATATATAACTGATATGTGATGTTTTTCTAACTTAGTTGCTTTATGTTTATAAAAGCCGTGAAAACTAAAATTTCTGGGAAATCGGAAGACCTTTGGTATTCCACCACCTTGATCACAACAAGGACCTCTAAACGAGCCCAAGGACTGCCCATACATTCCGTGCGATTCGCGCCCTGCGCTCATTCTGTCGCATGCGTTGTCATGGTGTCAGCAAAATTAACATCAATACCTCATTCTTACCTTTAAGATAAATATTCCCTTGCCTTGATTTTAGTGACAAATCATCACTGTTCACAGCACCAGAATAGTTGTTTCTGGTGCCTGAAATATTGACTGATACATGTTTACTTGAAGTTTCTGGTAAACGGTTACATCTTAAATACCAAGTTTACGAAAGTTTTGTGTATATGATGCGTATCCGTCACCGGAAAGATTGTAAACATGGTAAGTAGTTTCACGATGCGTTTACTATAAAGCTAAAAAAATATCCGTTACATTTCGATTGGCAGAAACATTGTAAACATCTTCTTCTAATTATACACCATGTTTACAGGATAATGTAAATTTTTTAAACATGGTTAACATATTTAAGCAGAATTTAGGCGAGCGTATATTTTGGAAACATGCAAAAGAATTTTAAGTTGCGTTTTTATTGTAACTTATATTTCATGAACATGGTATGAACATTTCCGTGAAATATCCGATAACGGAAGGATCATAAACTCGATTTGTAGATTTACTATACGTTTACGAACTAACTTATATTTTATAAACATAATATAAACATTTCTGTGAAATATCTGATAACGAAAATTTAATAAACTCTATTTGTAGATTTACTATACGTTTACGAATTAAATTATATTTTATAAAGATGGTATGAACATTTTCGTTAAGTGTAAAGATAACAGAAAGTTCATAAACTCCATTTGCAGATTTACTATAAGTTTACGAACTAACTTAAACGAACTAAACATGTATTGCACGTTTCCGTTAATATCCAGCAACGGATAATTTGTAAACTTGGTTTGTATATTTCTTAGGTGTTTAAGATAAAACTTAAACTTTATTAACATTGTTTCAGTGTTTACGTTTCAGTAAGCTCTGTTTATATATTTCCTACGCGTTTAAGAAATGACATTAATTTCATAAACATGGTTACAGTGTTTTCATGCATAAAATGATATGATTTGCACAAAAACACTTTATCTCCTACAATCATGACTACCAGGGTTTTTGTTTTCATGTCTTCATTTATGCATTAAATGTCAAAAACCCTACAATCAAAATGTCATCAATGGACAAAAGAGATCACCAACTTGAATTGTAATATATTTAATAGAATTATGTCGTAATTGCTTGATGAAAATATTTGTTCACACAGGTCTTAAGCACTAGACCGAATAATTAGGGCGCTCGTTTTTGCGAATTTCACAGATATATTATCCACAACAGAGAAACTACGATAAATTTCATGCTTTCATGGCAACAGAAACCGTGAGGGCAAAGGTCACTTGAATATTCATATCAACCAAAAAATTATACTGTTGCGTGCTAGATAAGCATTTGATTTTTGCCCCCTCCACAAAAAAAAGCTTGATAAAAAATACGCCATTACATTTTATACCAGTGCCCCTTTAAGTTGTCCAAATTGTCCCTACTTGTTTCCAGACTTTCGCTGTTCCCGCAACATCAGAATCAATATGCTGTTTTTCTTCAAATGTTGTTTGATCATTATCAAAACACAATGGATTAATATAATATAGTAGGTCCGTCATCTGTTCATGCGATACAAATATATGTCCAATTTACAAATCGCATATTACACCTACAAATTCATATGCTGTAAACTAATGGTAAAATGTTCATCCATTTTGATACTTCGTTTTTACTATATCTTAAACAGTTTAGATGGTGGCGGCGCTACATGGGGCACGGGAAAATCACCCGAAAGATCGTTTTGCCCCCAGAAAATTGTGTAAAGTGACATACATTTGATCTAATTTATCTGTTCATAATATTTGCCGTCCCCCTTCAACCAGGCCTTCATGAGACAAAACTACCCTATCTTGTCCACAGCGTCAAAATCTTGGCGCCCCCACTCAGTTTAACTTTGATGTCGCCTCTCATATGAATTAAAAGATTTCAGAAAATTAATAATATATATAACTGATATGCCCACCAGCTATATGATGTTTTGTCCAACTTAATTGGCTTAATAAAAGCCGTGAACACTACAATTTATGGGAAATTGGAAGAGCTTTGTTGTTCCACCACCACCTTGATCACAAGGACCTCTAAACAAGCCCAAGGACTGCCCATATATTCCGTTCGATTGTCAGTCAATTTGAAAAATAATTGAATTAATATGTAAAAAGCGAATAAAAATAAAAACCGCAAACCATAAGAAGGCTTTTTCGATAAGGTTATGAGCAATGGCGTGATTGTTCATGTTTCACTGGGGAGAGCAAGTGGCACTGCCAATTGCATTTTTAGCTTCCCCTCCTCTCCCTCTCCCCCACCACGCCATGCCCATAACACTCTATGAATAAAACATTAGAGACATTATGTATCTAAATTGCATGCACCGTTTGGTATTGCTTAAAATCAGCGTTTCAATTTCATGGGCGAAGCCCTGGTGCGGGTCCAGGGGCGAAGCCCCATATAGTCCGGCATTTCACGTAATTATGATTACAGAATATTGCTTAATATTGTGTCAAATCCAGGGTCTAAGTAAGTCTTACACCTCTCGTAATTTTGGTAGCAAAAATTGGGTTATAATTGTGCCGTAGTGGAAGACGGTGGGGAAGGAAAAAAGGGGAGAGAGGGGGCGGGAACGGCCTCCCGAATAATTCTCAAAGTAATTACTTTCAAAAGGAAGCCGTTTATTTATTTGCTCGTTGGGAAATTGCCAGCATTGGTCTTGGCTCCAGAATCTGAAAGCCATAGGCGGAATTTGCCTATACCAAAGTTGGGGAAAACCAAAAAGTGGAAGAAGGAGCTGGGGAAAAATCATAAAATCACGCTTAGATACAAAAGCCACTTTTACCCTTAAATCCTGCCTATGCTGAAACCATATGTGTAGGACCCGAGCACGTGCCTGCCAACTTTTCGAAAACGGACAAAAGTAGTGCCTTTTTTGAAAATGAAAAGTGCCCCTTAATCTGTCAATTACTGTAAAAAAAGTCCCCTCATTTGATTTTCTGCTACCCCCCTACCATTTCCCCAAGGCCCCAATGACGAAACCCCCAGACGCTTAGCGATTTTTGATGTTATTTACTGTATCAGAAAGTTGCTTAAAATCGAGTAATTCTACACTAAAGTTAGTTAAAAGGAATATCTTTTGGTTAAGGTTCAAATGTAGGATCCCATTGTTAAAATGTGTCTTTAGTTGGGGTCCAGGGATGATTTCCATGTTTTTGATGTAAGAATATTGCTTTTAGAGAAACATTTACGATGCTTGTTTTGAATACATATTGGAGAAGTTGAGATTAGAAAGAATAAAATATAATTGAGGACAATTTTTGCGCCCCTAGAATATGCGGCGACCTTGCAAACAGCTTTACTGTGGAAAATTGCACCCTGGTCCCGGCCACCACGCCACTTATCAGAACATTTCCCGATGGTACGAAACGTTTGGAAGAAACACGTGTGAACTGGGACCAGCAAGAGAGCCTTGGCCCTCAATAATTTCATTGGAGGACGAGTATCATTTCCCCCTCCTCCCCTCCACCCTCCCCCCTCACTTCCTCCGCTCCTAATAATGAAGGTCTAACGAATTGATATTGAAGAGTCAGATTCCATGGAACTTTTTTTCTTCCGCAAATCTTCAATTTTTGAGAAAATCCTTCAATTTTCGTAAATTTTCCTTCAAATCTGGGACAGCTTCAATTTTCGGAGTATTTTCCGTAATTTTCGGGACATTTTCCTAATTTTTCGATAAATGTATTTAATTTTCCAGAAACTTTCTTTATTTTTGTAAAATTTGCTTCAATTTAAGAAATATATTATATCTAAAAAATATTTCTAAACAATATTTTCTTCAATTTTTCATCTTTTAATTTTATTTTCAGAAATGTTCTTCAAAATAAAAATTTACGAAACTTTGACCAGTTTTATATCAATAATTCCTCAAGTTTACTTCTGTATGCAACGCGAAAAAGTACAATTCTCTGCAGGTCTTCCCCACCCCACCTCCTATTCCGGCCTCTGAGTAATGCTGTAACATATTCGATTCTACGACGTATGGATTCGAGCACATTTTGACATCCTTCTGCCAGTCATACTTTTTCATCACGTATTCAACAGTTCAAGGTACTAGGTGACTTTGAAGCCTCGGGCAGCAAATTGTTCTCCCTTTTTAAAAATATATTTTCAAATATCAAAATTTTAGCAATAGGGGCCAGCGTCGGAGCTGGTCATTGCGTTATTGGCACAAGGTCCCCATGCTCCAAGCCTCCGAGGGCCACTCCCAGGGGCGTAACTTGACCTCGAGCGATATGCGGTAGAAAATTTGGACTTATTACTCAAAAACATTCCGTCCCACTTTGGCAGGCCCGTAGAGAGGGGCGCTAAAGTCATATACACATAAACCTCCCTATTGGCCGAAATTGAAACGTTTTACTGTGGAAACGCACAATGCCGGATTTAAGCATGAGCCACATAAGCACGTGCCCAGGGTCCCCACAAATAGGAGCCCCACAAATTTCCCTCCTGTTGGACCCGACCCACTGTTCAAAATTGGAAATGTGTATGAAGACAATTTTAGTTTCTCATGTTAAAATCCACTCAGATAAGCGTTTGGGCTACCATTTCTAGACACAGAAGAAATTCAAGTTCCCCTGAAATTTGAGAAAATTTGGATAAAAGTGGTGGGTTCCTTGACGAAACTCTATATGGTCCATGGCCCAAGCCCGAAAGCTCATAAGATTTCTTGTTTTTCATCAAGAGCGTATCCAAAGAGGTGAAGGATGGGGGAGGGGGGGGGGGGCGCACATTCAACTTTGTGGTCGTCAGCAAATTGAACATGCTTGTCGGCAAAAAAGAAAATGGGGAAGAAAAAGAAGAAAGAGGAATAAAGGAAAAAAAAAAGAAAGGAAAAAAGAAGAAAAAAGGAAAGAAAGAAAGCCAAAATTGAAGTAAAAGAAAGTGGTTAACCATGTTTTTGGCCCGACGAACAGACGGAGTAGTCAGTACGGTACATTGTATTTTACGACAAGACATCAGATTTTCCGACAAACGGTCGAGTAGTTTTTTTTTCTTCTTTCTGTCACTGCAATTCTGAACATCGCATTTTCCGACGAAGATGATTTAATTGCGACAGAAGTCTGAACGTCGTTTTTCTTCCAATTATTTTCTTCTGAAGCGATGAACATTTTCCGGCAGGGGCGTAGTCAAGGGTGGGGAAGAGGGTGGTCGTCGGCAAATTTGGAAGCCTTGTTGGCTTATGGGTGGAAATGATTGGAAAGTTTAACGCAAAATTACGCATAAACCCTTAAATTTTTAAAGTTGACCATTTCTTGCTTCCGTTCTAAATATAACTTTAGTGGCGTAGAAACCAGGGACCAGGGACCCCAATAATAAGTACCACTCTCCCACTCCCAATAATGAAGGTCTAACGAATTGATTTTGAAGAGTCAGATTCCATCACTGCATCTTTTCTTCCGGAAATCTTCAATTTTGAAAAAATGTTCTTCATTTTCGGAAATTTATTGTCAGTTTTCACAAATTTTACTTCTATTTGCAGGGAATTTCTTTCGAGATATTTTTAATTTTGGGAGATTTTCAATCAATTTTCCTTTATTTTTTGGGAAATCTGTTTTAATTTTCGTAAAATTTGCATCAATTTTCTTGAAATGTCCTTCATTTTCGGGATTGTTTCTTCCTTTTCAGGAAGTTTGCATCATTTATCGTGAAATTTCCTTCAACTTTCGTAAAATTTTCCTCATTGGTTTGTGAGATTTTTTAGGCAAAGAGAAATTTCCCCTGAAATTGAGATAATTTGGGCGCAAAAGTAGGGTTTGGTGGCAAAGCACAGGTAAGGTATAAAGGGGAGGTCCCCGTAAGCGCTAAAGATTTCTTATTTTTGGTGCCCCAAAATGCAAAAGTGCTGAAAATCAAGTGGCAACAATTTCTAAACAGGCTCAAGCAAAATGCAACTGGACAAGTATTATAATGTGAAACATTGACGTCCCAAAAGCGTGAAAAGACAAGAAAAATATTTACCTGCACATTGTGCTGGTAGTTTTCAGAAATTTTGCGAACCACACATTAACTTGGTAAAAGTTATGCAAAAGAAAGGAATCTTAATTGAGTCAAACTAATCTTTCCCTTCATGAAAATAGTGAACTATTAAAGGCGAAAAAGACATAAACAGAACCATGGGCGGGATTTGAAAGTGTGGGATAAGCACACAACAAAAATTGCCTACAGAGAGTGCGGGGATAGGGCAAAATCATGAAATCACACCAAGATACAAAAAAAAAACATACACGTGTCCACAAGAAATGGATCTAAATTGGGAGGAAATGTTCCTAGGGATGCACAGAACACACGACCCTGGCCCTAATTCCGGCCGCCTATCAACAAAACGGATTTAGCTCATGCGGATCCTTTTGAACAACTTCAAACCAGTCCCAGTCCGCCCCTGTCATTCGATATCAGGATATTAAATGTGTGGAAGGGGTTTCTTTCATATACGAACGTCCTTGTTGGCCAACCCGAGAATCAGCATCATGTCAGGTTGTGTATAGACTGATAGACCTGATTCTGATATCTAGTTGGGTAGCCAATTCGCCGGGTAAGAATCCCCGTGCATGCCATAAAGCCCATATATCTCTGGTGCTTTCGACATAGGCCTATCAGCTTATAGCAAAGTTAAGTGATATGGAGAGGTCCTGACTCCCCCTCCCCATTTTCATAAATAACGTTATCAAGGTCCCTCGGATCCCCCACTTTTGACATAAAAAGTTAAGATTTATTTTTTGGAAGCTGCACTGCATATAATATATTTCACATCCTATCCAATTAAGATTGGTGACTCGAGATTCATGTCAACATGTCAGCATCATGCTCAGTTGGGAGGATATGACTGTTATAGTTAAATCGTACTTATTTAAGAAATTATATCTCTAATTAAAACAGTGCATCCGACCGTCTCTGCTGTCTGCCCGACTAAGATTGGTGCCCAAGAAACAAGTAGTCAACATGCCAAGGAAAGAAGACATGACCTCTATTTCTAGCCGAGTCGGACATGCTTCCCTGCCCGACTTAGATCGAAGTCCCACAGGAGGCGGCCGCCTCTTTGGCCATGACAGTATGACATTTTGTATTTGTGCCCGACTAAGGTCAGTGCCGAAGTATAATGTTGTCAGCATCATGCCAACTCGCGGGAGGGCATGGTTATTATAAAGCCGAGATGGGCAAGATTAAGATATATTTCTGATTTGAACAATACATTCCGACATTGTACATAATTA
>JAIGNY010000786.1:0-30000 GCA_020152595.1 Chiridota heheva | reverse complement strand
CCACTAAACTTTTGCCCCAGTAAAATATTCCGATGAAATGAATATATTAAGATAATACTCAATAAATCAAGATCGTCAACTCAACAGCCAACACAGAGTAACAGACTCGGCAAATCTCCTTCAATTTTTGGAAAATTTCACTTTTCTTCGGAAAATTTCCTTCACTTGGCGGTTTGGGGAAAATTTCCTTAAAATTTCTTCAACTTTCCTTCATTTTAGTTACATTCGATCTTGTTTTTGGTTCCGATGCGATAGCATCAGGAACCTATGCGGACATGATGGCGTGTGTGTATATGTATGATATGTGTGTGTGTATGTGTGCTCTTATCATGCAGCACTATTTTTTCAATACACTATACGTCTTCTTACACCATGGAGTCTTAATCCAGGTCCCCGTAGTGTTTTATGTGTAACATATGTAACTAAAATGTTGTCTTTAACTATGCCAGACGTGATTTTTGATGTTACAAATTTGTGTCTGTTAAACACAAATGACTTTACATTGTTATAGAGTGAATTTTATTGGAAAAATAGTTCCCTCCGTTGCTCTTGCTGGCCCCATAGTGCACACTTTACAGAATTCTTTTACCAATCATTCTCATAAATATTTGCAGTTAAATTATTTCTGGGCTTGTTCTTTTTTTTAAGGAGATGGAATACAGTGCTTTCGTATTTTATTGGTATACATTTTGAAGTATAGCAATATTTAGATAATTCCTGATAGGCATTGTGATTAGTAAGAATGTCAGAAGGTGAGAATGATATTGCAGTATATTAAGATGTACAAAACTTTATTCCAGTTTTTCTTTTAGAGACATGGATGTCATTTCTGTCGAAAATGATATGTGGATATCCCGCAATGTATTACTTTATCACCCATACAGTGTATAATAAGGTATTGTAGTCACTCAATTAAGGTTTTAGAATCATAAATACAGAATTGTCTCTTAAGATTTTGACAAAGCCTGGCAGAGAATTTCATATTTGGTGGGGTTTTGAAATTAATATTTTGCAGGGTTGTGAAGTTAATATTTGGTAGGGTTCTGAAGTTAATATTTGATAGGGTTGTGAAGTTAATATTTGGTAGGGTTGTGAAGTTAATATTTGGTAGGGTTGTGAAATTAATACTTGGTAGGGTTGTGAAGTTAATACTTGGCAGGGTTGTGAAGTTGATATTTGGCAGGGTTGTGAAATTAATATTTGGCAGGGTTGTGAAGTTAATATTTGGCAGGGTTGTGAAGTTAATATTTGGTAGGGTTGTGAAGTTAATATTTGGTAGGGTTGTGAAATTAATATTTGGTAGGGTTGTGAAGTTAATATTTAGGAGGGTTGTGAAATTAATATTTGGTACGGTTGGGAAAGTAATATTTGGTAGGGTTGTGGAGTTAATATTTAATAGGGTTGTGAAGTTAATATTTGGTAGGGTTGTGTAGTTGATATTTGGTTGGGTTGTGAAGGTAATATTTGGTAGGGATGTGAAGTTGATATTTGGTAGGGTTGTGAACTTGATTTTTGGCAGGGTTGAGAAGTTAATATTTGGTAGGGTTTTGAAGTTAATATTTGGTAGGGTTGTGGAGTTAATATTTAATAGGGTTGTGAAGTTAATATTTGGTAGGGTTGTGTAGTTGATATTTGGTTGGGTTGTGAAGGTAATATTTGGTAGGGATGTGAAGTTGATATTTGGTAGGGTTGTGAAGTTGATTTTTAGCAGGGTTGAGAAGTTAATATTTGGTAGGGTTTTGAAGTTAATATTTGGTAGGGTTTTGAAGTTAATATTTGGCAGGGTTGTGAAGTTAATATTTGGCAGTGTTGTGAACTTAATATTTGGCAGGGTTGTGAAGTTAATATTTGATAGGGTTGTGAAGTTAAGTTTTGGTAGGGTTGTGAAGGTGATATTTGGTAGGCTTGTGAAATTGATATTTGGTAGGGTTGTGAAGTTAATATTTGGTAGGGTTGTGAAGTTAATATTTGATAGGGTTGTGAAGTTGATATTTGGTAGGGTTGTAAAGTTAATATTTGGTAGGGTTGTGATGTTATTATTTGGTGGGGTTGTGAAGTTAATATTTGATAGGGTTGTGAAGTTAATATTTGGTAGGGTTGTGAAGTTAATATTTGGTAGGGTTGTAAAGTTAATATTTGGCAGGGTTGTGAAGTTGATATTTGGTTGGGTTGTGATGTTAATATTTGGTAGGGTTGTGAAGTTAATATTTGGTAGGGTTGTGAAGTTAATATTTGGTAGGTTGTGAAGTTGATATTTGGCAAGGATGTGAAGTTGATATTTGGTAGGGTTGTGAAGTTGATATTTGGTTGGGTTGTGAAGTTGATATTTGGCAGGGTTGTGAAGAGTGATGTAAAGTTATGCATTTTACTTGATTATACTGCACCTTTGAGGTCAAAGGTCTTTGTTTAAATGAATGATTTAAACTAAACACCGCACGTGACACGCGAAAAATGTGCAAAAATACCTTGATCCAAAACAAATTATAACAGAGATCGTTAGTAATATATTTCCCCTATTATTAGATTAAGTAAAGTTTCAATAAATACACTTTTACAAAATGTACTTTGTAGTGCTTTCTTCCACAAAAAAAAAGCTGATGATCAGAAATTTGCTCAATATAGGGCCTACTGTCAATAAAATATAAAACACTTCCACAGATTGCATGGGATATTTCTCCACTCAACCCCTGTCCCATTCTCCCCACCCCACACCCACCCAGCTAGCTACGGCACAGGATTCCGGTCACATCCTGGATGGTAGAATAGATGAGTTTCCAAAGCTATTTGTCACAATAACCTGTTGTGTAAGTCATTATGCCAGAGGATTAAAACCAATAGCTTGATATCAAAGTCCCGTTTATGTCACAAAATTGCATGAGAATTTCCATAAGTGGGCCTGAAGAGTCAAACAGATGTCAAATTACAATACTTTCATGGTTTAGGGTTAGGAAGTGACTAAAAATTAAGTTTCTACTTCCTGGTTGCATGCTTTATTTTCGGTTGGAATGAATGAAGGAATTAAAATTGAAGGGAAATGAGTAAAATTGTTGGAAAGTTTTTTTAATTTGTCAAAATTATTCCGAAAATGACCGAGTTTAGCAGCTCGGTCATGTTTTGATGTTCTGTTTGTATTTGGACTCGGGTTACATAATCCAGTGTGCGCACATGTAGGGTTGATTCTACATGATGGCACTAGCCAAATTGAGTAAATGCTACTTGAATCGTGATATTGGGGAAATCTTTCTTTGCAAAACCATTTAGTTCCTTGAATCGATTTGCTGGTGACCGATAGTGTGTGGCCACACGTTTTAAGTCCGACTTCCAATGATTGAATTAAGAGACAAATTGTCCAACACTTTCAAGAGCCAAATGTGACCGATGCCCGATACACCGGTATGTAAGTAATCCATGTTCAAATAATTTCTGTAGTTTGACCCATAAGCCACCATGTGTTCCATTATTGGCCCTTTCACCAATGATTTTTTTGTGATTGCTGATAATCTGTTGATTTCCTCAAAAAGGCAACTATGCATTTCAAAAGGCAGTGGTAAAATTTTTGAATATCTATTTACTATCCGACTTTACTATAGTTGCCTTGCTAATAAGTGTAAGGTCTCGAACGGACCAAATATTTAAGAACTGCTTAAGTCTAGACAACTTCAGCATATAGTTTAAGTTAAATAAATCAGCATTTTGATTACTAAACTTAATACCCAATGCCTTAACTGGGTCATGTGAAATAAGAGGGCCGGTGTTACTAAAATCAGGTGGGTAACAGTTACGTAGAGATCCTAATGGAAAAGGAGAACACTTATTTAAGTTACTATTCAGACCTGAAGCTGATGAAAAAATTTCCATATTGTTAAGTACAGCTGTAAGTAAATTAATATCATTACTCACAAAATGGTAGTGTCATCAACGTACTAACTAATCTTCGACTGATTTTGGTTGATAACAATGCCGTGAAATAAAGAAAAATATTACTTAGCTGCTTGGCTAAATATTCTGTGCATACAATGAACAGATGTATTGGGCTCAAGGGGCAGCCTTCAAACACCCCTTTGAGGTTTAAAAAACCTGAAGAAAACCCATCGTTCATAAGACACACAGAAGAAGAACTAGAATAAAGGACCTTAATCCAATTTCTTAAGTCACAACAAAACTTAAAGTGGTATAATGCATTACTCAGAGGTTGATTTATAAGTACGTCATTATTCGACACATTTTCCTGGTCAGATGAAGCAGGGAGCTGTCATCACAGCTCCCTGCTCTATGTATTTTACCAGCCAGCTTGCAGTCTAACATAAGAGTGTACATCGATGGACACAGGTATCAACAACTTATACAATTATGAGATGATATGCCATAAACCATGCGCACAGCAAAAAGATGATAATAATACTAATCAAAATCAGTCAAAAATTGACCATTTTACAGCATTTTGAATTTTCAGACGTGTTCATTGCCTCGTCCGATAAATGAGCCTAACTGCCCATTGTTACAAGACAAGGAGACAGTAAGAAAATTTGTGTTTCCATGAACCTGTAATTCATATGGCAGGATAAAAAAAAAATTCTTCACCGTCACCTCCACCCCACCACTTTTAAAACAGTAACATCCTATATCTCAGCTCTGTTAAAAAATTATCTGTACGTCAGATCGTCAAACTGCTATTCTACTGGCAGACTAGGAGTGCATGTATTTACAAAGTCAAATATAATTAATTAACTATATCAGGGAAAAGATTGAAATCAAAATAATTTGTAAAGTCAAGGCCGCTGAAAAAATTGCTGCGATCCAAGGTAATGTCAGAAATTGAGGAATTTAGACCTCTTGTTAAGAAATGAATGCATAACTTATGAATATTCTCGAATGGGACAAATTGAATCAAGTTCGAGCAAGTAAATTATCCCCTCCCAGAATTGTGCTAAATTTGAACACTTGTCTTTAGAGGGGGTCTTGGACACCTCATTTTTTTAATGCTGGCTACACCACAATCAGTGGTGCAGCTATCGTCCATGTGGGATAGTGTGTTCAGTACCCTTGTCCCAGTATTTGCAATATAACATTGCTTGAGCCGCTTACATTTACGTTGAGATGTACACTTGACTTGAATCACACTGGCATAGTATGGAGGTTTACCCACTAAAAGTGGTACCTGATTGGTTAGAGATCCTGGGAATAGAAGCACAAACTTGATATGCTGGCACATTTACCTCCAAGTAACTTGTGTCTCCTTACCACTTGTACCAAGAACATCGCTGGGGTATTCTAATTGGGCTCAGGGTCTTCTCATTTGGAGAACGCGCCCCTTGAAACAAGGACGGTATGAAACTGCCACTGTCATTCTCATCCCGTTTCAGGGACATTCTCTAAAGGAGTTGACAATGTATTATGCGGCAATCAATTGACCACAAATTTTGTAAGAATACGAAGTGGAGTAACAAGGAAATGAAATACAAAACTCGCAAATTTTCAGTGACGCATATCAATGTCACGTAATCGTTCATGCGGTTACTAGAATGCCACAGTCACTGAAAACCAGGATGGAGTGTTCAAGGGGCGGATTCTGTAATGTCAATGATGGTGATAGTGGTGGGGCATGAGGGGGTATGGTTGAGGCATCAGCTCCCCAACTGGGTGGATTAATGAGGGTTCCTTGAAGAGGAACAGTTGGATTTCCAACTACCATGTTAATTTTCCGAATGGCTTTTCATTTTTGAGGGAGACACCCCAACCCCACCCCCTTATAGTGACGTCTCTGTTCCTGGTAGGAATGTTTACCTTTGAAACTTGTATAACTCAACTGTGTAACATGGAACTCCATTGGTTCAATTAACATTCCAGCTATAAATAAATGTGTCCGTCTGTCATGAATTCAAGTGATTTTTCTTCTGTGCAATGTAGGGCAAACTGTCAGTTGGGAGTGAATAGGGTGGGACATGAAGGAACTGTCACTACGCAATCAATTGGAGAATGAAATTCTTGACCAATAGAAGATCATGAATAAAATGGTATACATAACACCGCTAAGGAGCAATCCCCACTACGGGAGCTCAGATAACCTTAATATTAAAGCACTATTATGAGGGCTGGGGCAACCTATCGCAAACAATCATGGGAAATTCCTGAGAGGAGTAAAATGATAGGGAAATCAATGACTATAAGGCATACAAGTGATGTAGTCAGAGGGCTGTGCTGCGCCTCCTTGTCCCTAACTGTCATTCTGTCAATGTTTTGATACTGTTTTTATCTGGATGTGCTTAAAGATAATCTGAATAACCCAAGGTGCTTCCAAGTTCCAAACAGAAATTGAGTTATTTTAAGTCACTGCAAACTTTCCATTCACGGAATTCCATCCCCTCTTTTGTGTGAATGAACTGTTTTCAGGAAGGCTGAATGTTTAATTCAGGGTCTTATCTAAGGCCTCACATGAGTGGTATAACCCAATAAATAACCAAACATGGCACCACCACAGTACTAGAGAGTCCCCAACCCAATGAGCATATCTAAAGTAAGATCATAATAACATTTCTTTTAACGAAAAAGTGTACCTCTGTAACAGACATACATTAATATTTAAATGAAAGGTAACTTTTAACACAATGTGGTTTTCCTTCTCCTCTGGAAAATGTGCCTCACACTTTTCAATAAAATCATTATAGCACTTTTGTTTTTTCAAATCCAATTAAATTTTACAACTGATGGTACATTACTCTTTTCCCACTATTTATTAAATAATTTCATTTATAAGCATTTCAAAATTGGACATAACCTTTCTCTGCGCTGTCAGATTGCATAGAAAGTTTTTTCAATATTACTTTTATACTTTCCATCTTTGTTTCTGGCAAAAATAAACGAATAAATTATTGGATTGGTTTAGTGTTACACAACATTTTACTTTGCGAATGCAGGACATTCATGTGTACCTTGCAGGTCTGTTACAATAAGCCTGTCTGCTATTCCAATTAAAAAAGTTGCTCCATCAGATCTACAGTAACCTAAAACACAAAATACTTACAAAGTTGGTATATCTATTCTTGTTTGAGGCAGAAGAATTTATAGATAATCAATTAAGGGATAAATGGTACACAAATACAAACATTCACATAACACTTAAAAAAAGCCAAAGAAAATACTTTATTATCAAATGATAATTTATTTATCGATTTTGATTCAAATGAAAGTCTTGTTTTAACTTCATGACAAATAAGCAATGCATTAAATCCTTCATATGTATAAGTGCTTCTTAAAAGATATATGGATGCGTAGCAGCAACTTATGGTAAATTGCTTTAAAGTTCATGGAAAATAGCAACAACAAAAAATCATCATTAGAGCATTTTGAATTTTCAGGCCAAAATATGCAAATTTGTGTTCCTCTTCTGATGTATGAGTGGGCGGAAGTTCCTATTTCCTTATGTAATCCCTTTGTTTTGATTTTTAATTTGAACCAAACGTTTTCAAGTGTTGACTATATCCTTAACCATAATCTAGCAGGAATAGACTTTGTCCTCATTTTCAATAACTGAAATTTAGGAAGGAAATATAAAGAATTACATAAAGCTTTTCACCTACCCATTCGTAGACTTTCAAACTTTGATTTGGACTACAGGTATATTTCACTTTACACCTGAGCAAGCTTTATATGTTTGCTTTAATGACCAGACACCACTTAATGATGTAAATTAAATTTAGTTTTAGATTTGAGTATTTTCAAGCTTTGCGAAATAACACAACAAATAATTGCTCACACAAATACAAACTGTTGGTTGTCTTGTGAGTGGAACTGCCCTTCATTTTTTTCTTGGAAATTGTAATCTACAATAGTTTCAAAGAGAGCAACTAGCTTTGTTTTTTCTTTGCCATATCCCACAGTGAAAAATGAATTATCTAGGTCAATAGAGGAAAAAGATAATATATTACACTACACAAATATTTTATATCATACTGCGTTACATCACATACTATACATACCCTAATAAAGCTCAAATTTTGATTTGCTGTTTGTCTGAAACTTAATATGCTTTTTTAACTAGACTTCCTTGTCAATATTTTCTTGCACCAAACTATAAGGTAAATGTTCTAGATGTCACTAGTCTTTTATGACAGCCTTTCGAAGTATGTGTCTATAGAGTGCTACAAATAAAAGACTATTCGATATCAACAAATCTATCAATGCCTCACCATGGTGTCAGGAAATGAACAAACAATTTCATTTTGTCGTTTTTTAATTAAAGTTTTAAGCTCTTTCAGTGTTTGAGCAGAAGCAGAATTCAAATAGTTTTGCAAGTAGCACAAAGAGTAAATTCAAGTACACAAGACAGTATTTTAACAATGTAAACATTGATCCTTTTTACATTCTGGGCTGCAAAAATCAGTGATTATATCTAAAATCTTAAATCTTTTTCCCTTAATATACACTGTTCTGAAAAGAATATATTTGTTATTTCTAGATATACAGTATAGGGCCTTGAAGCAATATGAATGAAGGCAATTTGTGTAAATCAATTGTTAGCTTTCTTAAGAACGAATGTATGAAGGTGAGAAAAATAGCTGCAATGTAGTAGGAAAACTATAAAAGAGAGTAACACGAACCGAACTACACCCATGTTATACTCTTTTCAATCTACAAAAAAACAATATGACAGATAAATGAACTGTAATGACGAGATTCTTGAAGACGGTATATAATGTTACTGCAAAGTCTTGTCAACAGTACACTGTTTTATGTATACTATATCTAAGAGGCCAAACAGAGAATCAACAGAGTTAACAATCTTTTTTGTCTATCTCAGTATTGCTAAAGAAGGAAAGGTTTTTAAGATCTACATGTACCATAAGATTGGTTTATGGGGCCTGTGAAAGCACGAAATAAACACAAATCTGTAATGTAGAACCACAAGGATAAAATGTTTCAAATGATATCAGTTTTGAAATGAGAAGAAGACTGAGAACAAGAAGAGCAAAAAAGGGTATAGTGCTGTAGCTTGTTCTTCACTAGAAAAAACAAAAAATCATTTCTGCATTAATGCTCTATACTGGTCTAGCCAGATAATAATAAAGAACTAAAAAAACAGCTCTACCTACAGACCTATGTGCTTAACCTTTCAACATATCAGGATTTTGATAGAAATGTTTTTGGAAGAAACAAAAAAAATAATAAATTGTTGTAATTTAAACTAGTCAACATTTCATAAACTTTTTATACCAAGGCCTTGTGTATTAAATGTAAATATAGAATGTATGATCGGACACTAAAAACTTATGTTTAAAACCAGTATCAGTTTTATGTTAAGTTTTTTGTGTTATTTCTGTGATCCAAAAGTAAATTGGCACATTTTTGACCCCAAAAAATAAGTTGCGAAAAAGTAGCAAATAATCAACATTCATTAACAGTACCACGATGCAATATTAAGGCTCACACTATTTTGTAACTGTGCAGCCTGCAGTGCGTCTGCATGGCAGTTTCAGAAGTTGACACAGAAGTTTTGTTTCTGATGTCAAAGATGACATGATAATTTTCTGATATTTCATAGTAGTCTGAAATTATCTGAGTAATGTGAGTATGACCATAACTACTACAACAAGCTTGATAGGACTACAGTATATTAAACTGATACTTTAGTTAGGACATACCAGAGAAGACAGTAAATATTAATGAATTTCCAACACTTCGGGACACGCAAAGTAAAGTGGGATACCTCCTAAATTGTGTTAGAATCTGCAATTGCTCTTAAGAATGTTACTCAAGAAGAATACGTAATATTAGAACTTTGCAAATAATTATCAATATTGTACAGTATGCTTACATTAAAAAAATAAAATAAGAGTATCAATCATAAGGTAAGATTTTAGTAAGAATATCATTAATACCAAGGGGAATCTAAGACGGGTATGATGCGGGCTGTGAATATATGCTTTATACTTTATATTATATTTATAGAACTGCCATTTCCAGCATTCACTTGGATCAGTTTTTGTCTGCTGAAGTTCTGTGGTGTAATGTAATAATTGATGTGGTCAAGTGCTGGTATGCCCTATGTCGCAAATTATTTTGTGGGGTGACTCATGATAGTACTGGTCTAGTCTTAACTTCTAAGCAGGAACTATTCAGTTATTGGTCTGAATGATTAAGGCAATCAATGGAATGGGTTTCTACTCTAGGCCTTCATGGTATTTGAGGCATGGCCATGGCCGTATGTCTCTCTCATGCACCTTCATATGCCTACTCTGTACTCATTAATCATGAAAATGGACTTCTTTACATAACAATTTTGTCCCACTTCGCCAATGTGGGTAACAAATTCGGGTCATACCACAGTAATAGGCCTTAGGCTAGTAGGCCTTAGTGTTAGACCTAACGCTAGCATGCCGACTGCCAGTGCCACTAGGGCTAGGGCCTACATATTTGGTGCATAAACAGATTGTTATTTGGTAGGCCTTAACCTAATACTAGCAAATCCAAAATTGTGGATAACGGTAACAAGTATATCATTTGTTCATATCCGTAAGCTCTGTCAATAATGATAATATTTTGGGAACTTTATCGAGACTGAAAATGCTCGGATCCTGATTAAACCCAAAATATAGTGTCTTGTATGTCA
This sequence comes from Chiridota heheva, assembly GCA_020152595.1. NCBI lineage: Eukaryota > Metazoa > Echinodermata > Holothuroidea > Apodida > Chiridotidae > Chiridota > Chiridota heheva. The sequence continues at coordinate 19,394 of JAIGNY010000786.1, read as the reverse complement.
TCTGATCTTCTGCTTTAGTGACGAATATTGAAACTGCATAAATTAGAGCAATTTGAATTATCCGGATTCATTCGGGAGTGATCGTTTTACAAACCACGAAATGCTCAATTCAAACTTCCGGGTCATGTACTCAGAAATTAATAGTATCGCAGTAACGGTCATATAGCAGGGTCATCTTCCCAACTTTTGTAAAGTTGCATTTGAAGATTTATTGCAAAGTAGTGGGCTATTAATATTCAGGACGGACTTTGTTTTATGATCCTAATTGGTTTCGTGCTACGTATTTGTTTAACCTTTAATAATTCGTTTCACATACAAACTTTTACGGCACTCATGTCAATACATCCTCAACACCCACCAAATATTGTTTAATATTTGAATATAATGGATATCCAATCTCCCTGGGTAATAGCTCCTTGATAAGAGTCAAGAAATTTCTTTTTTATTGTACTTGAGCTTCAAGAAACAACCATTAATTCTGTTTTGAGGGGAAGATTAACAAATATTGTTTACAAAATAAATGTTTGTCTTATATCGTACCTTATTTTCAAGTGGTCATTATCTTGTCATCAACTTGATAAGTGGAGTTTAAAACAAATTGACAACTGCATAACTTTATCTTTTACACAAAACCTTCAGTAAATGTATTTGGAAATCTACATACACCATATTACCTACTGACTTATATCTCGCTTTAAAGTCTTTTAAAAAAATACTATGTAATGATAATTTATGAATTACGCGTGAAGAAAAACCCTTATAGTTTTCACAATCAGACAACTTTTCATGATCATTCATCAAAGAATAGTTTCTTATTATACCAATGAAGTAAGCATGCTTGGTACAGACACATTAACTCAGTCATGCCCATTTGGAAGATGTCTTAAGCCTCTAAGAACGACGTTTGATGACGTGACGACGACATACTAATTCCTATGTCTGAATTTGCTTCTTTTTAAATATCAAACTTGAAAATAAATGTTTGTTTAACGTAAATAGCTGATTTGAGGCATTTTCAGTTTATTAAAACTTTGTGCTGTATGAATTGGGAGACAGCTCAAAAATGTAAGTAATTCTTTTATTATCTGTCGTAAATTTCAGTATTTGAAAATTAATAAATCAAATCTAGTCATATTTGATTTCCATCTGATTAAGATCGAAGTTCGGAATGTTTGATTACAGATGCTTGGAAATAACATTTGATGAAGCATATTTTCTCAAACAATTTCAAACACACCCTCGTGTTCCACTTAATAATCATTCATTTTTCAATTTGGAAAGCGTTCAACATTATTATGTGTATATGCCGCAGCAAAACCAATCAAAATTTTTGCTGTCATTGAATTGAATTTATTTACATACAACGTTTTCAATTCTATTATATAAAAGTAAAACCTATTGCAAACTAGGGACACCCGGAACAGCATAAAAGCATCCATAGCTATTTAAGGTCTAAGTTTTAACTATTCTCTATGAAATAAAATGAATCTCCTGTAACAAATAGATATGGTTCTTGAAAAATTGTTATTCAAGTAATCTTCATTAGATGATACTACTTGGTCAAGAACATATAATATGTTGATTGATTGAAAGCTAATATTTCCAGTGCAAATATAACTTCAGCAAATACTTAAACCTTTATAGTTATTTAATCTTTATTTAGATTGTATCATCTGCTTTTTTTCAATTTGATTCAAATTAAGGATATGATTTTAAAAGACAATGATTTCTTTTGAAATTTGTTTTCAGCATATATCAGTACCTTTATAATAATAAGCTTTATTTGTATCGTATAATCTTGTTATTGCAATTTGATTTTGCAATTTGATTCAAATTTAAAAGCTTTATATAATTGTTTTATATTGCAATTCATAATATTAATTAAAAGACACAATAGTGTATTAGAGAAACTTGCACAGCCTGGACCACATAGTGCTCTGAATACAAGTTTAAGATACACAAAGGAAATGATACAAATGGTCAAATGAAAAAAGATATGAAATTAGAAGACAATGATTTCTTCTGAAATTTGTTTTCAGCTTATATCTTTATGTGAATCATATAATTTTGTTTTTGTAATTTGTTTCAAATTTAAAAGTTTTAAAATTTGTAATTGTTTTTCTTGCAATTAATAATATTCATTGAAAGACACCATAGTGTGTTAGAGAAACTTGCACATGACTCCATAGTGTTCTGAATAAAAGTGTAAGGTACACAAAGAAAATGAAAATATAATATGCTAAATAATAGCTAATATTACCGGTCAAAATTTGAATATAACAAATACCTAAACCGCTATACTGTAGTTACTCAATCTTTATATAGATTGTATCATCTGCTTTTTACTGTTGGATAACAATTTAACAGATTTTTGTATTTCTTTCTATTTATAATCCTCATTGAAAGACTCCATAGTATATTAGAGAAATTTACACAGGACCCCATAGAGCTCGGAATACAAGTTTAAGATACAAAACGGAAATGATATTATTGATTTTTATCAAATGCCATAAGCTTTAGATTAAGATTATCCTAAATCATATAATCTTGATTGTCACTTTTGATATATTTATATATAAGTATATATGTTATTTCTTAGGTTTTACTGAAGTATTTGGCAAAAAAATAATAATAATAATAATGATTCGACAGAATGTCCCCATGCTTCTTAAAACCAAGGTGACATAGCAACATTATGAGGTCTTTATCAATTTAAAATGTGGGTCCCTTAGCATTAGAATTAGGTAGGACGCAGTAATAATTTAAAAGCAAATACAATTCAAATTAGAATATCTCGTGTTCCAAAAAATTAATCTAACAACTCTGTTTATATCACTCTTCCCAATGGGAAAGCTGTTTACATGTCTCTCTCTATATCCAATATAGATCAAAATTAGAATATAAAAAGAATGGAGCTGAATTAAAATGTAACGTTCAGACAACTAGTACTATAACTTGACCTCTTACCAACTTCAAGCATTCTGAAACTAACTTCACATTAGACAAAAAATTCTGAAGCAACCTTCCATGTAAAAAACAACAATAAGAGCACATCTTGGTGCATTCCAATAGTGCAAAAGTACAAAGACAGATATATTGAAGATCAATCATATATGCCAATTTAAATTTGTGTACTGAGAAATGGTATTTATAACACAACAGTGTAGCTTCTAACCCTAACTCTATTCCATACGATAAAATGAAGAAAACACTATTTTAAAATGAATACTGAGGACCCTGTAATGTATTGCTCAGCTCGTATATTCATACACAAAATGAGGTTCCCATAGTGCAATCTCACAAGGCCCTGTATTTTCTTTCCCAGACTTGTATAAGGACCCCATAGTGCTGTATCCGTGAGTATGCGTGTATGTGTGTATGCATGTATGTATGTATGTATGTATGTATGTATGTATGTATGTATGTATGATATATGTATGTATGTATGTATGTACGTATGGCTATCCTGGCTACGCCCCTGGCAAAACTTACTATTTGGATCCGGCAGTCTGCCGGGCCATTGTAATGACAAAAACTGACATGCTGTCTCCCATCGTTTTGGTAAAGTTTACAAGGTGCCCCTATGTCATTCAATATTAGCAGATGGAAGAAAATACCACAAACATCAAGCAAAATACACCAAATTTCACACGTGGAGCGCCTTTAATTTGGGTTTTGGAAAAACATAAAATGAGGACCCTTTCCACCTGTCCACTGACGAGGTGAAGACTGGGTGTGAATTTGGGCAATCTGGTCTAATTTATACTAATATACCGAGTTTCATTTATTCTCACCAAGAAAATGATGGCCTCCTGAATAATTCCAAGGGCGCCTTATTTGCTTTCACATTATTTTAGACATGAAATATATTCCGATTCATGACCAATACAATTGGCTAATCTAATCATGATCTATAAATCTTAATCCTTCCGACTTCAAGACTTAATATGATCTATAAATTTACCAATTTTTGTAGATCTTAATATTGGCTTATATACAAATGTAATATTTTACGGAATTTTAAACCAAAATACCTTGCATTTTTGAAGTTTTAAATTACGACAGTTGGAAAATGCCCCTCAGATCCTGTGCCCTCAAACTCAAATATCATCCGCCGTCCCTGCATCTCTGCCCGATTAAGAGCAGTGCTCAGACCACTCTTTACAGCTGTGAAAATAACATAGAATAACCATGATGTTTTCAAAAGCATTTTCAGAAATACTTTGTCTTTTTACGAACTGTGACAAACACATAAGGTATAATTTATATTCAATACCTCTTCAGTACCATGTTGGTGCCCGACGAAATGTTATAAGGGTCACACCCTACTCCTTAAGTTACGCCCCTGCTTACGCGTGTTCACATCTAATTTTCATCAAACTCATTACCTGATTACTCTTTTTTAATTCGTGTTTTTCCGCATTTCATGAAAATCATCGTCAGAAAACAATGGCTTTATTGGGTGGAATGTGAGCAAAAGAAGAGCAAGATTGATCGCCAAGTTGCTGTCAATCCAGTTATCTGGTTATCGGGCATGTCGGGTGACGATCACATATGGAGATTGAAAATAATTCGTGATCTTCCCGGAGTCAGCCAAATTGAAAACTATTAGAAAAAGCCAAGTATTACTTTTATTTGACAAGTATGGTGTCAGAGAGGGGACGTAAACGGTTGTTGGCATTCCAATGAAATGACATTCTATCAAATCGACCAGTTCTCCAGAGAGCTACACATATTGATCACATGTACCATTACCATTATAAAGGTCTGTGAACGTCTACTGATATATGACTGAGACATGAATATAGTATTTTAGACAAACTTTTAAAACTTGGTTAGATAGTTAACCAGTCTTCATATTTTGGAATTAGTGTTCCCGATATGGTTCATCAAAGTGTGAGGATCATTACGTGGAATAGGACTGGGCGGACTACTCGTTATCTTTATTTATTAATATTGTTTTCCGTTTCTAAATGTTTGTCACCGAAAACGTATCAGAGGTCCATTCCTTCTACAAAATTTATTGGCGGTATGGTAAAACTCAAAATGCTTCGACAAGAGTTTGTTGTAACCCTTCGACTGTTCGAAGAATTACAAAAGACAATTAAAAACTGGATTTATATTGAAAAAGAAAATATCCTCGCCCAGCCATGCTTCATAAATTTGATCATTTATGATCGATTGTGATCTCTATTTTCATCAGTGTGTGAATGTCCTTTTATCAAATTAAGAATTAAGCATGTAAGGTTGCAAAGGTGAAACGTTTTCAGTCATTTTTTGCCCACAGTGAAATCTTATTCAGGGATTAAATTTGATCATAATCTCCGTGTCTCTGTAACAGCTTGAAACATGGGTATTACGTCATCATGAGAATTAAGAGGCTCACGGCGTTAGTCCCAATGATAGCGTTATATGAAATTTAGAATGTTATATAGAGAATTCGACAGCATGACGTAATACCCGTACATACCTGCATACTCGAATTTCTTGTTGACTTTTCGGTAAAATATTTTATAAACAAAATTATTTTGATCTTATCCTTACAATATTCTTGTTTCTGTCTTCATCAATTCTAAAACTTCTCTTTCTAAAAGGTATTAAATCTTTTGTTAGAGTTGAATGTTATCACTTTCGTCATCGCTTGAAATATTACAATAAAAAATTGACAAATCATCCATTTTCTATCCTTTTGAAAGGTAATTTTGATACAGAATTCTAAAAATGTAAAGTTATATAAAATTCTTGAAGTAGGCATAACGAAACTATACGAATGCAATTTGGTTTGAGGGTGGCAAAAATTATAAAATTAAACCTTAAAAGTTAAGAATAACTTCCTATAGTTATTAAAATATGAATAAGGGAGCCGTTAGTGAATTAGTTATTAATTACAAAATAGGTTATTTTTTATCTGTTTATGATAGTTGTAATTAATCTATGAATGCATAACCCATGGGAACAACAATTTTTAAGTGATCTTTTAAGTTGAAGAAAAATTTACTTATTTTGAGTTAAGGTTTTATAAAGCCTTTTTATATGCTTTGTGTTTCAGAATGTTAATCAATCGGCTGCATGTATTTTTTTGCTCTCATCCAGTCTTCTAAGTTTCAATATCAACCTGACAGATAGATAGGCATAGCTGCAAAGCTGACCAATCAGAAAGAAGACTTGAAATTTAAAGGGGCACTTTACCGACATATTAGAGCAGCAAAGTTTTTTTTTTACCCTCGTGGCTACAAAACTTATACGAACAAATTTTATACCACATAGTCAGGTATTTACCTGTGATTTGTAATATAAAATACTTTGAGCTCCGAGGCAAAACAGGTCAATAAATATTAAAACAATTACTCATTTTGTGTCTAGTCAAGTTTAAGTCAACAATTTATCATTTTCTCAGTTTTCTATAACACCAATGGTCAGATGGTGGAGAGCTATATGTATTAGACAACAGCCAGAAAGCTCGTCATAATGCCATCCCATAATTTATTGCCTACGTTTATGGTTTTACTCAATAATAATTGTATAATAAAAGCTACCCAAATATATGGCAGACAGTTTTTATATTGTTTATTTAATAGCAGTAAATATATAGTTATGCTTGTGGAATATCATTCATTAGGTTTAAGTTCATACAACTACCAGTTTGGACCATTTATGCTGCATTTCCAACCAAAGAAACAGGTTTCCGACCATGGCGTCCGAATCGAGTTTCCAATGCAGAGAACAAGTAGTTTCCGTCGACTGGAGCGTGAAATATGCCAATGTCTGGTTTTCCAAGTTTACAATCTTACGTTGTAAACAAATTAAACATTGAGTTTACGTCACTTTTAACAAAGAATTTCCGTTCAATGAAGCACCGAATTTTCGGTGTTGTACTCAACGGAAAATCCTTGTTTCTTGTCCACCAACTTTAAGTCCTTACGCTGTAAACACATTAAGCATGAATATTACGTCACCTGGAGCACGGCGTTTACGGCGCCACGAATGGGGCATTTAAGTTACATTAAATTCAATTTTTTTACGTTGCTAACACGTTAAACATGGAGTTTACGTCACCCGAAGCACGCCATTTACGTCGTCAGAAATGAGACATTTAAGTTCCATTAATTTTCATTTCTACGTTGTAAACACATTAAACATGGATATTACGTCACCCGGAGCACGGCGTTTACTTCACCAGGATTGAGGCATGTAAGTCGCAGTAAATTACATTTTTACGTTGTAAACATGCTAAACATGGAGTTTACGTCACCTAGACATGGCCTTTACGTCGCCAGGAATGGGGCTTTTCAGTTGCATTGAATTACATGTTTACGCTGTAAAATACGTTAAACATGGAGTTTCCGTCACCCGGAAGCCGGCGTTTTCGTCGCCCGGAGCAAGGCGATTAAGTTGCCTTAAACATGATGGGAAACATGGTCACGGAAACTCGAATATAAATCGTGTTTAAAAAGGCGGTTCCGTTCATTTTAAGTGATGTTTTGGCCAGCGTATTCGTTAATTTTGTTGCGGTGATACCTTTAATACAGAATTCATAATCTAAAGAAATCACAAATCAAGACACTAGGACAAATCTACATGCCTTATTTGAAATAACAAATCGCTAATACTGCCATTCAAACTGTGTCTTCCATAGGGAGATCCCCCAATAATCAACAACGATTTCCTCAACCGTTGTCTTATTATTTGATAGCTGATCTACATCCAGGGCAATTCTGGGAGGTGTCGGTCCATGATTTTTGGAGGTTTACAATCGCTTCTTAATTCCCGGAGGTTTACAACAATCCCATGCAGCTTCCTTTTTCTTAATTTATAAACATTTCCCCTCCCTCTTAGTGTCGTGTGCAAGATTTAAGAGGTGAGGGGAGGGGTAGATTTGCTATTCCCTAATGTATTCACATCACCCGAAACTGCGGAGAGAGCCATAACCTCAACCCCAAGGTAAGAGTCGTATGAAGCGGATACATGCTTTCAAGTTCCCTGTTGGGAAGTAAAATTGGGAATTAGCATAACGCTGAAATAATTTGGTAAAATTAAAAAAAAATAGGGTAGAGAATTTGGCAACGTTTTTAAGAATTGAAGATACATTTCTGACAATTTCGCACCGGGACCGGAACTGTACAAATTTTTGTTATGATATATTCTCCACAAAAGTACCTATTCAATGGTCAAAATTTTGATTGCAGTGTGTAAAGCTGCAGTGCATCAGCTACAGAAAAAAACAAGAACCCCAAATTTCAGGTTTGGTTGCTCAAAAACACATTATTATTTGATTTATGCAAATTTGTAATGTATGATATGGCAAACGGATCAAAATCTTCATGTAATTATTTTAATTTCTTACCTAAATCCCAGCTACTGAAAATGATGGGAAAGTCTACTCCTGCTAGAATTTGATTGGGGGTATGACAATGGCTCAAAAACTTTTGGTCAGAATTTGCTTCACAACTTCATAGAATGACGAATAGACATTTACAAATCAAAGGATTTACAAAAGAAAATGCATCACAAAATTGCATAAAATATGCAAATCGAGATTTAAAACTGCTGTAAAATGGTAAATGTTTAGCTAATTTTAATAATATTTCTTGCTACTATAATGATGCTTTTCAATAGATTTTAAAACAATTTAGTTAATGTTTCATATACTATATGCCTATATATATATATATATATATATATATATATATATATATATATATATATATGTATACAGATATGTATACAGATATAGATATATATATATATATATATATATATATATATATATATATATATATATATATATATATATATATATATATATATATATATATATATATATATATATATATATATATATATATATATATATATATATATATATATATATATATATATATATATATATATATATATATATATTGTTTTCATGGATAAAACCATGCTGGGCAAGAAGTTCCGAATCCGACCGGAACTTTGCTTTGAGTTCCGGCAAGTTCCAGTTCCGGCCGGAACTTGGAATGCTCGTTCCGGTTCCTTCCTAGCAGATTTACCAAATTTGACAGATTTTCCGACTCAGCGATAGCCGCTTAGTTGATGAAAACGCAATCGAAAAGTGATGTGTAATCATTATAAGTGCAGGAATTTTGGAGATAAAATTAAGTAAGTCTTTTAAAATCTAAAATCAAGATTTTTTAATTCTAAATCGACGTGTTACACTGCTATATTACGTTTTGGTCCTGCTAGTTAGGGAGCGTATACTTCTACTCCCGGTCCTAGCAATTAGTCGGTCGGTCGGTCAGTCGGTCGATCGGCAGTCTATCTCTGTCTTTTCCAAGATTTTTCGATCAAAATTCAAAGATTTGTAAATATTATTTTAACTTAATTTCGTATGCAGCTATTATAGCTAGACCAATTCTTCAGAAGCTGCCATGCATGACGACATGGATTGGGGGAGCATACTATTAAATGATTAGGTAAAATGAAAGACTCAACGATCTGAAACCTTTAACTTACTCTTAGATTTCGATGCACCTTTCTATATAGCAATACTCATTTCATTACTAAACCGTTGGTATATACTTATCTCTAGACGGGTAATAGGATGGAACTTCATGAAAGTTCATTTCTAAATACTTAAGATGAAGCTTAAAAACAGTACAAGGCTAAAAAGCAACAAAAGAAACACAACCGATCACTAAATTTGCTCCCATCATGCCTGTCTCCTATTCCCAAAAAACAAACATTTTTCTCCGAATGATCGTTGAGGTGGGAACAATGGCTACCCTCCCCCTTGCGCATGCCATTGCTCCCTATAGCCCTGTCTCCACAATAACAACAAAAGTGGCATTAGCAGCGGTACGCATGACTTCGATTTCAAACATTTGCCGTCGTTTTATCTCCCATCCGCAAATAGCGTTTTCTATTATAAAATTAAACTTCGCTATACATTACCATCAATTTTTGCATATTGTTCCAATATCTTCAGTAATTGTTTCTGCGAAATTTTTACCATGGGCAAAAATATCGTCCCAGGAAAGAAAGCTTGTCTTATGTCCATTTTTGGTAAATGTTTCTTTTTTTATTAGAAAATATTCTACAACCAAGTAAAGTTCTTTCTATACATCTTACTAAGGACATCATGTAGGAATAGGAAAAATTAATTCCATTTGGACATAGAACTGTTTTTACTTCCTAAACACAGCCAAAGTTGGGTAACAACAAGGTATATTTATTTACAGGGAGGGTTAAATAGGATATTATTAGTTTGCAAGCAACGTGTAATTTCACTTTCTTATTACCCAAATCCGTTTATAGTCTCTTACCATGGCAACAAGTGTAAAAAACTTACGCTTTCTCCTCATTTCATCCATATTGTTCTAACCCTTTTTTTTTTCAAAAATTAATTGGTTTAATTATATTTTTATAAGATCAATGAAATAAAAAAAAATAGATTACGGACATCGGACTTTTTTGATTTCCAAAAAAAATATTATACGTAAAATATCTGATATTCAAAAATGTCCTAAATCCAATTATTACCAGTAAATAGTTCTATTAGCTCTATTAATATGCATCTTATATCCATCTTAGCAAAAGGAGCTAATTTTATGCAGAATTAATGACTTAAAATGCGATTATCTCAGAATGGCAATTTTGGACATAGGGCAACGTTACTTCTCTGCGACGATATGCTTTAAGCCTCTTTGTAATTGGAAACCCAAATGCCTATTGTCTCAGGTGATTTTAATACTATACATCAATTGTTTTGTTTTTCTCCCCACGGTTGTACAGGTACCATTGGTCGTGAGGTTGTTGATTCGTCTGGTACGTTACCTGTAGATTCTGTTAGGGATGAGTTGTTATGGCTAAAGGATTCACTTGTTAGGTATGCTGACACAGAGTTTTGTGGAGTAGATCGTAGTAGAAGGATTAGGGTGTGTCTTCCAGGGGCTAAAGTTGATGATGTTAGTTCTCGTATTGAGACTTTATGTAAGGGTGAAGATACCGTCGTAGTTTCAATTGGTACAAATTATATTTCAAGGAGAAATGTTGATTCTGTTAGGCGTAGTTTCATGGATTTGTTATTCAAGTTGAAGGACACAGGTTGTAGGGTTCTAGTTGTTAGTCTGTTGCCGCGTAGGGGTAGTTCCTTCATAATAGATAAGATGTTTTTGATCAATAGTTGGCTAGATAATATTTGTCGTCTGTTTGAGTTCGGTTTTGTGCATTTTTGGCATAGGTTTGAATCTCGGGTTTGAGTCACGGGGAGTGAGAGTTTAAACCCACTGTCAGGCATGTTTTTGGGAATAGGGATTGTTCTAGTGGTAGAATTAAGATTATGTTATCAAATGCTCGTAGCATTTTGAATAAGAGGTGATGAGCTTCTGGCTGAAGTTTCAATTAGTAGACCTGATATAATTGGTATTACTGTGAGTTTATAGCAAAAATAGTGATTCAGAGATACATATTCCAGGTTACTCGGTTTTCAAGCAAGACAGATTAGATGCTCTCAGTGGTAGAGGAGGTGGTGTTTTATTGTTTGTGAAAAATAGTTTTAATTGTGTAGATAGGACTGCTCAGTTTTCTTTTGGTTTTTCAAATTGCCTATGGTGTGAGCTTATTGTTGATGGCGATGTTGGTAGTTCAGTAGTGTTGTGTATAGATCACCAAATTCTAGTCCGAAGAACAATCAGAAATTGCTTGGCTGCTTCAGGAAAGTTGCTTCTAGGTGTTTTGGGGGCTTTAATTTTCCAGACATTGATTGGAAATTTTGTACTAGTTGTCCACATGGTAAAGATTTTCTGAAAGCTGTATCTGAATGCTTTTTCACCCAGCATGTGTTGTTTCCCACGCGTGGTAGTAATTGTCTTGATTTGATTTTCAGTAGTAAAGAAAGTATGGTTAGAAATGTGCTAAGTAGCGGTAAGGTAGGGTGTAGTGATCATGCCTTTATTAGTTTTAATCCTTTATGTTTCACAAAGGCTTCTCCAGCTAATAAACTGGTTATAGATTTTAAGAATGCTGACTTTGCTGCACTTTTAGATAATTTGTCATTCGATTGGACTTCTTGCTCCATAACTTAGATACTTCGAAAGCATGGGATGTTTTCCGAACTATAGTTTTGGAGGGTGTAAATAGGTTTGTCACATTAAAGAAAGTATGTAGGCGTAATCGGCCAGTGTGGATGTCTCTGGAGGTTTTGCAGGCTGTTCGGAAAGAGAAGAAGTTGTGGCGTTGGCATGAACACAATGGGTGTCATGCAGAGCTCGCTAGGTATAAGGATTATGAAAAGTTCACAAAGGGTTTGATAAAAAATACTAAGGTGCTTTTAGAAAAATGTTTGTCCAAAGAGCTTAAGATTAATCCTAAGTCATTTCAATCTTATGTTCGTTCAAAGCAAAAAAAACAAGGAGGTTGTTGGTGCCCTTCAAGGTAATGATGATGTTACTAACAATAGTGGTAAGGATATGGCTGAGGTTTTAATGACTACTTTGTGTCTGTTTTTACTAAAAAGTCCCCTGCTGATGATGTTATAGAATATCTTAGTGTGCACTCTCCAGTATCCACTAGGAATGTTGATGTTTCAGTTGATCTTGTGTCTAAGAATTTAAAGGGTTTTAATTTAAATAAAGCACCTGGTCCAGATGGTATACATCTGCTGTCTTACGTGATTGTTCTGATGTTCTTTCTGTTCCCCTGAGTATTATCTTTTCACAGTGCTTTGATTTTAGTGTTGTTCCTAGTGATTGGAAAATTGCTAATGTCACTCTTATCTTTTTAAAGGGTGACCACATTTTGCCTTGCAACTATAGGCCAGTAGAGCCATTTTGAATTGTATCAAACTTAAGCATGAGGTAGGATATAGAGGAAATATTATTCAGATAGCAATATTGATGGCATACAGTAGTTTATTTCTGTTTACTACAGCTCACAATGTCAAAACATCATCATTTCACTTAAACGGTGGCCATTTTAAATTTGGCGGCTATCTTGGAAGAAATCGCGTTGGCCCTATATTCATAATTATTCAGCAGAGTCAACTCTACAAGTGTACCAATTTTCACGCTTTTCAGGAAAAGTGCACAATTTGTACAAAATTCTGCTGAAATCTGCCAGACTACATTATTTTCCTCGACACGTAATACGTTTAAACCTTTACACTCAGAACGTATCAGAAATTGACACTTTGCAACCGTGGCTTAATATTACTTTCGGGGAAAAAAGGATGGGCCTAACGTTAGGGCTTATTTATTCTTTTTTGAGCAACGAAACGGAGTACAGTCATGATAATGTGATACTACTATTTGTGGAGTGAAATAATTGTGGACATAGTAGCTGTGTTAATAATTTACATGTACATACTCACACACGTGATGGAAATGCGGCATAAAGTTCACAATCTGACGATAAGCATATAACTTTTCGCGGCGATGTTAATCAGGGGAGGCGTTTTAACTGATAGCGTTTGCTCACATCCCGTGAGCATGTGGGCCTAATTTGTCAATCAACCGATCAAAATAGCTCTGCATTTTCTGTGCTCCTGACCGTTTTTCCAAATTATCTGTTCAACTTCTTTCGAAAGACCTGGGTAAGGAAAATTGTTCTCACATAGTCAAAAATCAGCTTGTGTGAAGAGTGGTTCACGACATAACGAGGAAGAATTTTAAAGCGTGTTTCCGTTTTGTAACGTTCTTTTCGTCTTTAGATTTCATGATTTTTTTCAAACATTAATTAGTTTTTCAAGAAAATGAACAAAATTATTTATCCTTTAAATAAGTTTTTGGTGAAAATGATGAGGTTTCATCGAAGCTTCGACTACGAAATTATCGCCGGAAAATGGCATGATTTAACTAATATTCATAAATCCTAGTGGGCGGAATACGTATAAGAAAAGAAACGCCTTGTCAGAGTTTGGGCATTGACTGATTGGTTCAACAGACTGACAGAACGAAGAAATTATTTCTTCCATTTTTACCAGTGCAAATCTAACTTTCACCAGAGAATTTTAAAGGAATCTTCAAAAAACTAATTTCAATAGCTTCTTAAAAGCAGATTGGGCTGTGCAACAACCCAAATTATGGTCAATGCGCATGTTTCGATCTCCCAACCAGGAGATCCCCAATGGGGAGCGTAGATCGAATTACGCGAAATCGAAATCTAAACACAATTTGAAAATGAGCAAATTATCGACACAAATTATCTTAGTCATGACGCGTTGGTGATTTCAATTTGACAAACCTTTTCATATTGAGATAAATAAAAACCAATGAAACTTTAAAACATTGTCATAATAATGATCCTCATCGGACGACCACTGTAGCCTAATAGTTGGTACAAGATGTTATAATCTGGCGGGGAGGAAGGGGAACAAGAGAGGCACTGCATTTAAGGGAACTTGCGTACGATTGGTATATTTTGAACGCATTTATGACAATTTTAGAAATATTCACGAAACGTTAATAGTGTTTTAATTTGGATTCGGAATCCCACCGAGTTCCCATCGTGAGCTTAACACAAAATTAAAAGTTCTCCGGCTTGCATAGCTTACTGTAAGTTTGTCAACAACAGAGAATGCGGCTTGCACAAGAAAATGACAAGACGAAAATGAAAAAGAAATTCTGTGACGTCACATGAGTCACGATATTTTTGAAAATGTACGCACGTGGCATAGTGGGCGATAATGATAAGAAATGGGAGCTTTTAATAGCCAAATGGCCTTTCAACAGCATAATAAGTGTTTGGAGCGTAGCGAACATTTTTTATAAAGCCAGTAAATTGTAAATAACGCCTTGAAAAAAGGAACGAAACACGCGAAAATCAGTTCTGGCCTACATTTACCCCCATGTGGTGAAAGCGGCATTGAAATATTGCCTCCGTCAAACATTTTTGGTCATGGCCAGCCATTTGTAGAGGTTTATTAAATCATGCATGCGCATATTCAAAATACGAAATTATTTCAAGTAACTTCCTTTCATTACTACTCTTCATTTCCTTATATTGTCATTTATACGCCAAGATTTCAGAGAAAAGTTTAGGTACTACACAAAATAATATTTCAAGTTAAAGAAATTCATTTCTGCAATTTGAATATCATCATCATTAGCATTCAATACTACCAAAATTCTTTCTTTCCTGTAATTACATTCAATTTAGAAAATTCAGACAACCAAAAACAAAAGTCTTGGCAATTTCATTCCTTCAACCCTTATTCAATCTTTGTATGCGATTTGCAAGAACAGTTTTTGGCAAATGCAAATCTGCAACATTGACTGAGCTAGAGGAATATAAGTGGAAAGGAAAAAGTGTCAAGTGCTGTTGTCTGGGATTTCGCACCGATACCAACAGTAAATACCGCAAGATAGGTAAAAAACTAATAAGGATACACATTTATTGCCTTTAACCAAACATTCAACCTTTAATATGATTTTTCTGTGCTGTGATTAACAATACAAAAAGACTCAGTCACTTTGTGAATCTTGCTAGTGCTTTTTGGAGGTACTTTATATTCTGGAGTATACATTGTCACAGGGACCGCGGAGACAGTGAGAGGGGGCCTCAAAAATAGTATATGGCCTAAAAGGATTTCACCTACACAGTTTTCACGGTTGGCAGGTAAAATTGGGAAATTGAAACATATACTGTAACTGAAACAATTGGTCAAATTCAAGGTATATTTGCTCAAATTATTTGAAATTTTGGTGATATATGTCAACATATTTCTCGAAATTTGTACCTCCAATGAGGGCAATTTTCTCAAAATCGAAAAAAATTTCTCGAAAATGAAGATAATCAGGATTTGGTCAAATTTGTCAACAAATTTCCCGAAAATTGACAAAAATGTTCTCAAAATTACCTACAAATTTCCCAAAAATTGCCATAAATGAAGGAAGTTTCCTTAAAGTGGAAGAAAGTTACCTAAAAATGTAGGTAAAATTGAATAAAAAACTCAGTGGTAAAATTATTGAAAATGCTGATCAAATTTCTCAAAAATTGATCAAATTTCCTTAAATTGAAGAATGATTGCCTAGAAATAAGAATATTTTCCTTAAATTGTCACACAATTTATCGTTGTGTCATTTAAAATTCCAATTGATGTCAATGCAGAACTGCAACAATAACTAGTCATAATCATATGGGCAAATATAGATCCAGGAACAGATTCAGACAAATTCAGAAAATGAAGTGGCCATCGCCAATATAAGATCCGGCAAACAAATATATATTAAGGGTAAATGTAAGTCACTGCAGCTTCTTCAAATGCGTTTTTCATCCCTACCCTTCAGTGGTTTGACAAACCACAGGATAAGGGTTAAATATCAACCACTTTATGCGGCTGGCGGTCAAACTGCATTTTCCTAAATGCCCGCCACAAGATAATGGTTTAAAGCAGTTGACTGTTAACATTTGAGGTAAAGCTATTTTAAGGGGAATAAATTTTGAAATGTATTCTGACAGACTGTTCCAAAGATAAAATGTCGCCCAAACATGTCAGTTGAAGTTTATTTTTTCATCACAATCAGAGAAAAACTCGCGTTCAATCTGTCAATTACTCTCCGATCAGTTGATAAAATTGTTTCACATGTCTGAAATCTTACTCCAGGTTTCATCATTTTATTGCAAAAAAAAAACAGAAATTGATAAAGGTATCGTGGTTTAGTGGTTGTTAAGTGACCCTTATATATCTTTTGGGCGATGTATCTAAATACGTGTCTAACATAATGAAGACGGGAAGAGTGTTTTTCCTGAAATTGTATATTTACAATCTTCATTGTAAATTATTTGGCTATTATTTTAAGCCTTTTTGGCAGTCTGAGAGAGGTCCTATTTTAAGGAACCAGCAAAATACGTGGGATAATTATAGACCCCATGCAGCCGTTTTGTTTGCATTTTGTCGTCAAAATGTACAGAAAGATTAAGTGCTGAAGTGAGAGACCATTTTGTCATATAGAACAGTAAAATATAAGATTTGCCATGTGTAATTTTATTCATTAAAAGCTTTATTGAAGTTCGTCCGCCCGAAACAGCGACAACCTTCAGCCGCCTTCTAACTAACCAGCTCTTGTAAGATTTTATAATAAAATAATAGGCAATACTGAAAAAAATAGGCCTAAATGAAAGCACAATTTTATTTTTGACGTTAATTGTGATCTTAAAGATAGTGGCTATCATTTATTGTTCTTAAAACAACCTCCAACCTACCTTCTTAAAGAGACTATCCGTTAGATAAAACGTTTGATCACTTCTTACGCAAAATTAAATGATTTTCCAAGTTTGTGTAACAATGTCTCACTCAGTATTGCAGCTAGTATGTTTGTCAAATTTAATGTTATAGACCTATATACAGTATCAATACCATAAAAGCCGCTTATTTACAGCATAGTATGGGCGCAGTTATCTACGCTGACAGTAAAAGTAGCACAATCGGCGATGTGTTTTGACCGCACTGCGAAGAATCACAAAACTGAAGAAGATCCTAAAACTAAAATGACGCAAAACAATAATTTGTTTAATTTTGCAACTTTCCTGATCAGTTCACACAGGCACTGCTGCGGCTATTGATGTTTGTACGCTGCACGAGGTGATATTGCCAGTCCAATAACTTGCGTTTGGGGGAATAACGGTTCGGATATTGCGCAATTTTGACACCTCATCTCAAGTGTTTGTAAAGGTATGGAGTCCTCGGCCGTCGTCGAAATTTGAACTAACAAAGGTCGTATTGAAAAGTAACTGTTGAAAAATTACTTAAAGGAATATTCCCGTGAATTTTAATTTTAATATATATGATAGAAGATTATCAAAGAAACAAATTGGTGTAAAATTCATGTTGATATTTTATTCCGTTTTTGCATTGTGTAATGTCATAGTAGTCTATTAGGCAAGTCCCTGTTTCTTACATTTTCGTTGCGCCTATGTTATTACCAAGGTTTGATGATTGGATACGATAGAGGGACAATTTAGAAACACCTTTTGACTTGTTCGCCCGTTGGAAACGAATTACTTTTTGAAAAATCAAGTATTTTGTGACGTCATATTCTGTGATGTCAAACAATATAGTTGCTCTGCTACTATTATGTTAAATGATCAAAGCTTGAAGAAAAGTCCAAAATAATGCAGGTGTAAAATGTCATAAAAATCTGTTATATATTTTGTCATATGATTTATCTTTTCACCGTGTGCTTTTAAAATCCACCGTGCGCTTTTCGAGAAATTTGAAGAAAAGTGGTGACTTCGACCTATGGGTTACCGTTAAGCAATCGCATCTTAACAAGATTTTTTGAACAAAATTTTTTCTTTTAGTTTTGTTCGGGAATTATTTTTGACTAACATGGTAACGTTGTCAAAAATAATTCCCAAACAAAAGCTTAAAATCTTTTCTTCAGAAAATCTTGTCAAAACTCGACAGCCCAACGGTAATACATAATAAGAAGTCACCCTTTTCTTCAAATTTATAAAAAAGCGCACGATGAATTTAAAAGCGCACGTTGGAAAGATAATTCATATGCCATTATTTCAAATCGTGAAGAAAAGTTTTAAGCCCTTCGCAGTGGTTGAGTTCCCCGCACTCGAAATGTGTCTGATTCTTATGTTATTCTTATACAAATTTTGAATTTGAATTGTGGGAGACTTCTCTAAAGGATCGCAAAAAAGCAAACAAACCTGAATAACTGAGAGATAGAAGATACAAATCTTAATCAACTGCCCAAAACAGCAAGTCAAAATCGTATTCTTATCTCTAGTTATTCATGTTTGAAGTTGACACATGGAGGCTGCCATTTTGTTCAAGTATTAAAATATTGTGCATGATGACATAATTTCCCCAAAAAGAACATAAGGAATTTAATGTGTTTCTTTATAAATATGATTAAAGTTTTTATTCCAAAAGTCTTAACTTAATGCTTTGTTAATTTCATGTGTGCACAAAAAATTCCTTGACCCTTACATAACTTCAGAATTTTTGTATCATAACCATGGTATTTTGAGGTAGATTATAAAGAAATACCAAGCATTACAACATCCTGCTGGGCTGATGACATCATAATCAGGAGGCTAAGCTACCAATAGCTACCACTTAGACTTGTCACGACACACCCAAATAATCCCAGACTTACATATTTCCTTCTTCCTTTTCTCTGAAATTTGAATTAAATAATTATATGTAGAAAATTGGGAGTTTGGATGCCATCAAGTTTTTTGAAACATCGCAAAACCTTAGTTTTTGCAACTTATTGAAAATCGTAGTACTTTTGTAGGTGTGGAGTATTCAATGTTTTAGGGGTAAGGGATCAATGGAGAAGGCTCTTCTCTCTGATGACATGTACTTTCTTACAAATTGTACCTTATACAAACAAAGGAATATCTGAAGTCAACGACGTTGTGCGATACCTGAATATGTGTAAGTGAGGATGATG
>JAIGNY010000793.1:1795000-1829282 GCA_020152595.1 Chiridota heheva | reverse complement strand
AATGGTGAATTACAGTATTTTCACATTTAAAAAAAGTTGTTACCCTTATATTGAATTTCTGATGGCATGATATTGGATTATTCTATGCATTAGACATAGGAATCTTTACAAAAATATTCTTGAATTGTTGCTGGCTCAATGGCTCCTTTGCAGGCATGGTTTGGGCCAGCCCTTTGCAGGTATGGTTTGGGCCAGCCCTTTGCAGGCATGGCTTGGCCCTTATTTGCAGGCATGGTTTGGGCCTCTTTGCAGGCATGGCTTGGCCCTTATTTGCAGGCATGGTTTGGGCCTCTTTGCAGGCATGGTTTGGGCCCCTTTGCAGGCATGGTTTGGGCCCCTTTGCAGGCATGGTTTGGGCCCCCTTTGCAGGTATGGTTTGGGCCAGCCCTTTGCAAGCATGGCTTGGCCCCCATTTGCAGGCATGGTTTGGGCCCCCCTTGCAGGCATGGTTTGGGCCCCTTTGCAGGCATGGTTTGGGCCCCTTTGCAGGCATGGATTGGGCCCCTTTGCAGGCATGGTTTGGGCCCCTTTGCAGGCATGGTTTGGGCCTCCTTTGCAGGCATTGTTTAGGCCCCCTTTGCAGGCATTGTTTGGGCATCTGCAGGTATGGTTTGGGCTCCTTTACAGGCATGGTTTGGGCCCCCTTCGCAGGCATGATTTGGGCCCCTTTTTTGCAGGCATGGTTTGGACCCCCTCTGCAGGCATGGATTGGCCCCCACCCCACCCCACCCCCTCCCCTCCCTTCCCTTGCAGACATGGTTTGGGCCCTTAAAGATCTTTTTTTGCTTTTCCCTTTGATTAGTTCCCTTACAGAAAAGACTAGCTAACAATAAGCTTGCAGCACACTACTTTTGCAAGCTTGCAACTAGCTTGCTGCTAGCTTGCCGCAAGGTAGTATTTGGAACAATTGCAACCTTGCGCTAGCTTGCTAGCTAACATCTTGCAACCTTGCGCTAGCTTGCTAGCTAACATCTTGCAACCTTGCGCTAGCTTGCTAGCTAACATCTTGCAACCTTGCGCTAGCTTGCTAGCTAACATCTTGCAACCTTGCGCTAGCTTGCTAGCTAACATCTTGCAACCTTGCGCTAGCTTGCTAGCTAACATCTTGCAACCTTGCGCTAGCTTGCTAGCTAACATCTTGCAAGCTAGCAGATAGCTTGCTAGCTAACATTCCGCAAGCTTGCAGCTGACTGTTAGCTTGCAAGCTTGCGCAAGGTTGCAATTGTTCCAAATACTACCTTGCGCAAGCTAGCGCAAGCTAGCGCAAGCTAACATTTTGCATAAGCTATTCTAGCGCAAGCTAGCGCAAGCTAGCACAAGCTAACATTTTGCATAAGCTATTCGCTAGATTGCAAATTGCATGCTTGCGAATTGTTAGCTTCCAAGGTAACATTTTGCAACTTTGCATCAGCTAGTTGTTAGCTTGCAAAGTTTCCCAACTACTAGCTTGCGAAAATTTAGCTTGTAGGTAGTTTAGTAGTCAATAAAACTAATGAGCTGATAGCCCTGGTTTCCGTGAAACAAGCAGAGGAGAGCCATGTCCAGATGCAATAGAATACAGATGTTCAGCCAAAAATGAAACCTGGAATGTCTCGTTTGAACCCTGACTCTAGCCACTACACTCCCCTCCTCATAGGGAATAAATCTACATCTATTACCTGATTGACGAATAAAAAAATAATAAAAGGGAAACAATCATTAAAGAAACATGTTTATTGATCAAAAGAATAAAAAAAAAAAGTCACATTCATATAAGGATCAGGACAAAATGTTAGGATTATGTGGAGGCAATGTCCAAGCCTTATTAACAAGGATGCTCATGACTCAATGAGTCATATGATTATCAACAAAAGTTCAAATAACAGCATACTGTATCTAATCTGTGTAGAAGTTGTTTGCACTTGTTTAATATACAAGTTTTTGTGTATTATTTGCAGACTTAAAGATTTACTACATACACCATTTTTGTGTATTTTGGCTCAGTCATGCTTATAAATTTTATTTCACTACGTGAAGTAGGATTGTTTAGCACTGCTGTAAAGGAGTTGATTTTGCAAGCAAGAGGTTCCAGGTTTTATTCCAGGCAGAGGCAGCTGTGGTGTGTCCTTACGGTAGGTACAGTAGGTAAGGCCCTTTATCCATCCTGCCTTTGACAGTTCCACTTTAAGCTTCCAGCTTAGCTGGGGAGTGATGAACCATCGTTGTTGACTCTCATCCGCTTGTGCCACATGGGCGTTTAAATATTACTGGCAGTGACTTACAGTATATTAGCAGCTACAATTTCAATTCTCGTACAAGGCAAATTCTCTAGGAGTTAGGGACATAGTGGCATGATGCATCACCGAATTGCCCCACAGATGAATCAGTTGCCTAGTACAATAACTGATCATTTTTCAGATGCCGATTACAGTAATTACTTTTGAATTGAATATTATTTCTTGAAATTTAAGTGCTGAGTCTTTCTGTTTGTTTTTTATTTTTCTTGCATAAACCTTTATCATATGATTTATTTCGTTGTTCTTTTTTTCACATAACTGAGGAATGTCAATTTGTTTTACCTTTGTATATCAACTCCACATACAAGCTATGTCTTTGGGACATTCATAAATGTGAAAGAAAAGTGATGCATTTTTGTAATAATTTTCAAAAACTTTTACTTTTTTCTCTCTTCATCAAGGTATTATCCCTTACAGAAATGGCGAGCTCGCATTGAACCTCTCTGACGAGCTCACGGCGAGCTCGTTTCTCATCTTTTAACTTGAAAAGCTAGTTTCTTGTGACAAAGCAGTTAACAGCAACCTTTGCTTGTACTTTTTGGGTCAATCAAATTCACCTGGCAATAAACTGTACCTAATAAAGACAGCAAGCTGGTATAACGCTTTAAGATACATACTTTTATCTAATCTATAACAATGTTCTGTCTAGAACAAGGTGATGGAATGAAAGATGTGTTTAAGGGTGAAAGTGAATACCAAATATCACAATTTTCTGAAGATAACAAACACATTTCAAATAAATTTTAAATATTTAAAATATTCTAAGGTATGTATAAGGCTTATATATAAAGCAAGATATAAGTATACTGTATATATATCAAGTATACTGCTCCTCGCGCAGCATCTGTCAATTTCTAAAATAGCATTCTGATGGGAAGCAGTCCGTCACTTTCATAAATTGGTGCTCCTGCTGTTTCCTTTCTCTCGGCACAAATTCTGAAAGAATGAAAAAATATATTTATATAAATAAACAGATTATGTTCCTACAAAAATGAAATCATGTTCATGACTTTGCTAGGCAGGGTAGCACCAGTGGGGTACGCGGAGGAGCATCGTCCCTAAGACCTCCTGTCTAGCACCTCTACATCTGGATTACTTTATTGTCTGGAAAATTTACTGAAAACAAAAGGGTGAAACCAGTGAGATTTATCTTGTCAAAGAGGCAAGTTACATTCTCAGAGAAATCCTGGTAACACCCTTGCTGCCAAAAAAGGCCATTTAGCAAATGCTTTTCTATGATTAATCCTGCAGCTGGGACCCCATGACTTCTCTGGCACAAATTGTCACAATCTAAGGACCTCTCTAATTTCTTCAGTATTTTTCCCCCTTCAGCCAGGTGGATTAAACCAGGTAAGCAAACGCGCTGCAGGTTTGCTCAAAGATAAGCAATACATGACCAGCAAATGGGAACAAAATTGACACTTTTCCACTTGCCAACTGAACAAATTGAAATTACATGAAGTGGGAGAGCCTAAAAGAGATAAATTGCTAAGCTTTGAACATTGACACATGATATGAATCAAAATGAATATTTCTTTTATTAAAAAGATTTTGTTCTTATGGAGTTTCCCCCCCCCTAATTTGAATTAAAGTGATGATTAGATAAAGAAAACGAGCTACTAATTACAATGGATAGATCAGTGTTGATAAACATCAGCAAAAATATGAAATTAGGCCTATCTCCAATATAGGCCAATCTCCAATATAGGCCTATCTCCAATATAGGCCTATCTCCATGAGATAGGCCTATCTCCAATATAGGCCTATCTCCAATATAGGCCTATCTCCAATATAGGCCTATCTCCAATATAGGCCGATCTCCCATATAGGCCTATCTCCGATATAGGCCCATCTCCGATATAGGCCCATCTCCGATATAGGCCCATCTTCAATATAGGCCCATCTCCAGTATAGGCCCATCTCCAGTATAGGCCCATCTCCAGTATAGGCCCATCTCCAGTATAGGCCCATCTCCAATATAGGCCCATCTCCAATATAGGCCCATCTCCAATATAGGCCCATCTCCAATATAGGCCCATCTCCAATATAGGCCTATCTCCAATATAAGCCTATCTCCAATATAGGCCTATCTCCAATATAGGCCTATCTCCAATATAGGCCTATCTCCAAAATAGGCCTATCTCCAATATAGGCCTATCTCCAATATAGGCCTATCTCCAATATAGGCCTATACAATTTTGTTACACTTTTTATATAGTTATACCAGGTAAAAAATGTATTTTAAAATGGGCAAGTTACAAGTTACTACACACTTTGCCATGTTGTTGTTTACAATTTTAGCATCTGTCCCTTTCAAAGTTCTTTGCATGTATGGACTTATGCACTGAACCATGCACTGAATTTATTGTTTTAATTTCCAAAAAAGCTTGTCAAATAAACCATGAAATAAGCAATATTTTATCCAATTTAGTCAAGTTTTCTTGCACCACTTATTTTGCCATGTCATTGGTGCCAAAAAATAGTTCTTACCTTCATGGTCAATTGCATTGTTATCCACAATAATTGGGTTTGCTGGAGACTATATCTTGTCAAGCCAGTTATGTTTGTCCTGAGAGTTCTGTTGGTCTTCAAGAATAGGTGCATTTATTTGAGTCTGCCATAAAAAGGGATCAGGGCAATTGCCAACTGGTGAGTTTCTTCTGTTACTCTGAAAACAATTCAACAAGGTCTGTTGGAAAAAACAAATTTATCAAATATAGAAATATTATGGTAAGCTACTGTAATACTTCAACCAAGTGATTGGAAAACCTTATTAAATATGCTCTGATATATTAATCTTTCACCCATTCCTCTACCATTCCATCCTAGGGAAAGCACCAGGCTTGGCATGAGGATAGACAGCCCCCTCAAATTTCAATGATAACCTTTAAATCCCAATCTTACTGATATCCCTCTCAAATACCAATAATAATGCCCCTCCCACCCCTCCCCTAAAAAATCCCCATTTGAGTAATAACATTTATACTGAACATTATCAAATAGGCCATGAATGTAATATTAATGTCTTTTTTAACTGTCTGGAACTTAATCTTCTCTGCAATAGATACCAGCTTCCATTAAAACAAATTAGTTTTCTCTACAATTATGACTGCAAATACAATTGCCTTTTTCTGGTCTTTTGAACTAGTCTTTCATTATGCTCTAAATTCTCTGATCTCCAAAATTAACTTAGTTGAACTTCTTGTCTACATTCTCTGCATTAATGATCTCAGATAACTCTTTGAAATTTACACAACAAAGCTTGGCCTAAGCTCTTTGGCCTAATTACTGTTTGATTAGAGGCCACACATACTTCCAAAATTTAACTAAGATTAGTGAGGAAATCCTAAGTTTGTTTTAAAAACATGTTTATCATACAAATAATAGATTGTATAGAAAAATAAAAGAAAATGAACTTACATTTATAGCAGAAATCACTACCCTGACTCCTGTAGACATGCTAATAACATTTGCTAGTTTGAACAGTATATGCCTAAAATGGCATCTCTCTGGTTTTAAATTTAAACTGTTTGACCTTCATAAAGAACATCCTGTGTTTTCATTGGCTAACAGGGATAACACTTCCTTCAACTTGTGCGCATGATAGAAATCTGATGTCAGTGAACTTTCATTTAAACACAGTGTTGCTTGTATAGCCATGGAGCATTGAGATGGAAAGAGAATTTTTATTTTTTTTAGTAAAGAAAAGTAAGAAAACTTGAGTATTAGGAATCTCTTAAATACTGTAACATACTCTAAATACTGTAAGGAGATTACATAAAGGTTATGTACACAAGCCTGTGTGAATTTGTAACAGATAGGTGGTTTATAGCTCCATGGGTTAATACAGAAATGGAATGGATTAAAAGAGGGAAGATTTTGGCCATGCTGAGTTCAGTTAAATGCAACATTTGGGGATGAGACATACAACATCATGGGGCTGAATGCATGGCATATTGGAACTTATGAGTTTCAAGGGATTTGGTCATGAAGGGGAGAGGAATCAACATGAGGCAGAGGCAGGGGGTTGTAAGGGTGACATGAGGAGTTGTGGGAGATAGTATCATTGAACATGTTTGGTTTTTGGGAAAGGATAACATCCAGTATTTAGTTTGTTCATGCATGTGGAGAGAGGATGAATATGGAAGAGTGTGTCATTTGATCAAGGGATACTGTAGCACCACTGAGGTGTTGGTCAACATAAAGAAATTAATGAGCTTGAGAAGACTGAGGAATATTGCACAATGAACAAAAATGTTTTATGTAGCACAATTAAAACATTGAATAGTATAATGCACCCCTCACTCAAGTTTTGCATTTGTGACAATCATGCTTCTTTTGAGTACACATCTGACCAAGTTTTTATTAAACTGGAAGTTGAATGATATATGTTTTACTGATGAACTTTCAGATATTTGATTTTATTTATAATTATTTTATGGTCATATCTCTTTGGTTTCTCATCTAAATCAATGTAGAAATAATAAGAAAGGGAATATTAAAGATGAAAAATTATCCACAGATTTCCCACAATGTGTTTATTTCTAAATATTTCTTACATAGGAGTTACACTTGAATTTGTGTCTTACATATTTCTTATGTGAGACTGGCTTCAATTTGTGTTCTTACATGGAAAGTTTGTCTAATTGTTGATAGAGGTTGCAAAGAGCTTGTCAGATTGTTGAGCAGCTCGTGGCGAGCTCATCTATTTTTAATGAGTTCGTCAGATTATTGACAAGCTCGTCACAAGCTTGTCAGTTGTTGACAAGCTTTTGGCAAGCTCGTCTATATTTTACGAGCTCGTCAGATTATTAACGAGCTGGTCACAAGCTTGTCCAGTTGTTGACAAGCTCATCTATGTTTTGACGAGTTAAATCGCGAGCTCATCAACAATCTAACAAGCTCAAGCTTTTAAGTTGACGAGCTCGTTTTTGTTGACGAGCTCGTCTTATTGTTGACCAGCTCGTGGCGAGCTCATGGCTATGTCTTTGGGACATTCTTAAATGTAAAAGAAAAGTGATGCATTTTTGTAATAATTTTCAAAAACTTTTATTTATTTTCTCTCTTCAACAAGGTTATTATGTACTTATTTACCAATCAGAATCACAATGAAAAGTAATTTTGAAAATTGCAAAATAAATTGACATTGACTTTTTTTTTCTTCTCAAGAATATGTCTTCTTACATTTATTCTTATGCAGAAAGGGGAATGTTTCATCACACACAGAAATTAATTAAGTTACTGTATGTTTGAATTTACTTTTCAAGACTTTCAAGTTGATCACTTTATATTAAGTAAAATTACCCCTAGCTATCATCACTACAGTATTTCAGTCACACTTAAGGTTCCGACATACTGTAGCACTGAAAATCTCAAGTTTTCACAAAAGTCTAATGTTAAGTTTGTAACATTTTTTTTGGGAACATGTTGTAGAAAATATTAGCTTACACAAGCAATTAAGTTTAATGTTAAGTTTGTAACATTTAGTTTAGGAACATGTACAAAATATTAGCTTACACAAGCTTGCAAGCAATTGTGTAATAACTTGCATAAACTCTCAAAGAAATTGTGTTAGCTTGCACAAGCTAACAAAATTTGTGATGTTAGCTTGCACAAGCTAGAAATATTTGATGTTAGCTAGCGCAACCTAAAACATTTGATGTTAGCTTGCGCAAGCTAGCAAAAATTTGATGTTAGCTTGCGCAAGCTAGCAAAAATTTGATGTTAGCTTGTGCAAGCTAGCAAAATTTGATGTTAGCTTACGCAAGCTAGCATGAATTTGATGTTAGCTTGCAAGCTAGCAAAAATTTGATGTTAGCTTGCGCAAGCTAACAAAATTACATGCTAGCTTGCTAGCAAGCTAGCAGAAACTTCATGTTAGCTTGCATAAGCTAAATGTTAGCTTGCATAAGCATGCGCTAGCTAGCAAGCATGCGCTAGCTTGCGCAAGCATGCGCTAGCTTGCGCAAGCTAGTGCTAGCTTGCTGCAAGCTAGTGTTAGCTTGCTGCAAGCTAGTTTTTCTATAAGGGTTGTGTTGCTTTTTGAACACAATTTGACCACTCTTTCTTTTGTGGTTGCTGCAACACCCTTAGTCCTTCCAGCCCCTGGGTGGATAGTACTTTCCCTCTTTACCCCCTTCTTGGTGGGCCTGACATGATGTATTAATAATTGAACTAAAATCATCTGGCCCTGCTCGAAGCTTTCATCATGAGGGTGGTTAAGAAGTGACGAGATGGTCCCTTGAAACCACTAAATACCCATTAAAGACCCATTTTCTTGGTCCAACACAGGGGCAGCTGCATAAGTTGGTATTTAGGAATGGGAGTCTCCTTTTTTCTATCATTCTAAACCCCGCCCCTCCTCTCTGAATTATG
The DNA here is from genome assembly GCA_020152595.1 of Chiridota heheva. NCBI lineage: Eukaryota > Metazoa > Echinodermata > Holothuroidea > Apodida > Chiridotidae > Chiridota > Chiridota heheva. Next base: position 1,820,631 of record JAIGNY010000793.1, on the reverse strand, counting down.
GTTCTGTATTAGGCCTATCCTAGACAATCTGTACAATTATTCTAGTAAGTCTTTTCTCATTAATTTTAGTACTTATGTAAGTATTTGTTTTCTTAAATTCAGAATTCTATTTTCCCTTATATATCATATAGGAACCTTTACAGCAGTTTGAGCATTACATTAAATTTCCAGTTACAGCACATATCATTCACACAACAGGAAATCGCGTTTATACAACATGTTTACAACTCTGCTGAATGGTTGAAATGTAGATAACATCATGTATATGAATAATCATAAGGTCTTAATGAGCTTGGGCTTAGAAGACCGTTTGTAATTCATTGGCAAATTTACATATTACAAACATTGTTCAATCGGAATGATTTTGACATACGCATTGCAATACATATTCATCAAATTTGTATCAGTTTAGCTGTTGTAATTGATAAAATATGACTCAACAAAAATCAGGAAAGTCACTGAACTGAGTTTTTTTCAATACAAAAATTACACATGGTGACGCATAGTGAAGACGATTGAATTGTACACCATAAGAAAGACAACTCTCTTGTATACTGAATTAGCCAGTTCGATTCAGACAACAACTTTTTTGCTATTGTGTTGGGAACACAAGTTTTCCTACGATGAACTGGTATGTGTGTAGGAATGATAAGCAAATGCGCGCAAGGGGTCCATATGAACTAGAACCTCTCACTGAGCAGTGCTATGGAATGAGGTTAAAAGCATCGAACAAAATGCTTAGCTACCGTAGGTAAAGCAATTCTAATTTTGAATACCCACATTGCAAAACTAGTTGCAACAAGCTGACTAGTGCAACCTAGGGAGTAGAAAACTTGCTGGTGCAACTAATATAAAAGATACAGCGCGAATCTCGAATTGATGTTAGTTATTTCTAAATATGATACCTCAAGAGTAAAAATGCACGAGCGCTAACTATTTTGTACAGCATAGTATCTCTAGTATAGTATTCTGAAATATAGTTTAGGTATAGAGGAGGTTAAAGAAAATAACATTGCAAAAAAGGAGGTATTCGATGATAGTAACTTTTAAAACCCTTCAACACTGCTCCAACATATTAGAGGATACTGTACCACATATACCATAACAACTATTGGTAAACATCATACTCCTATGACAGAAAAAGTATTAACTCAGTTGTTATTTGCTAAATTAAGTGTCATCGATCTTCGATGTCAAAGAATTCCAGAAATAGCACTTAAGCCCAAAATGAATATTCCACGCTGTAATTTGATTTCTCTGGTGAAATCAAATCAAACCATTCAGCCTGGAATCATTCTGGTGTGTGCATGTATGCACAGCTTTGCATTTGCTGGGGACTGAAGTTGTAGATGCATTATCATGTGAACATATTGGAGGTAACATTGGGAAAATCCTTGAAAATTTTGGTGAAATTTTGCAACATTTCCCTGAACATTTAAGAAAATCACAAAAAATGAAGGAAATTTGAAGAAAATTGAAGACAATTTCTCACAAATTGAAGACAATTTCTCACAAATTGAAGACAATTTCTCACAAATTGAAGACAATTTCTCACAAATTGAAGAAAATTTCCAGAAAAAGGCAGAAAGTTTCCCAAAAATATAAGAAAGCTTCTGGAAAATAAAGGAATTTTTTGAAATGTTTGATGATATTGCCCCCCCCCCACTCCTTCCCCCCTCACCTAAGATGTCAACCTTCCAAAGCCCCTGGTGTCATGTTAGCACTTGTAGATGATAAAGCTACAAAATTGGTACAAAGTAAACATAAAAGTATGAAAATCAGAATAAGCTCAATTGAGTAATTTTACAGTCCAGCTCAAGGTAATTGAAATTGCTGGTGTTTTTGGAATTGTTGTGTATTTTGTAATGTTAATCTATTGTTTTTAAAACTTGTGCCTCAAAAGTTAAAAAGAACTGACTTTGGAAGAGATATTTTGAAACTGACATACTGTATCTTCCATTAATGTTTAGAATTTATCGTTTGATCTATAAACATCAAATATTTTAGCCACATGTACTTTTATGCACACTGAAATGGTATGTATATATATGCATTTATTTCCAGTGGCAAGTGGCGGCCCTTTTTGTGTTTTATAGATTCTGACAAACAAAACTTCCCAGTTCCTTATATGTAAATAATAAGTGGTGTTGAGACAGTGTTATTTTGACAAATTATTTGGATAGCTTTTCACACCACTACCAGCTATAACTGTTTCGGGCTATTAAAATAACAACTCCTTGGTTATATACCAAATGAATGAGTCTTATTATTGGTTTCGGTCGTTTTATATGTCTCAATGCAGATGATTGGACAACTTCCGAAAATGGAAGGAAATTTCCTTCAAATTCAAGGAAAGTCCTCTAAAATAAATGAAATCTCCCAAAAATTGAAGAAAGCTAGCTTCTTGGAAATTAAGAAAATTAACAACTTTTACAGTTTTTCAGTGAATAATTAATGCCTTTGCATTGAGCATATTTGGTCCAATTGAAAAGATGTGGAGTCTGTTCAGACATCATTGCAGAACAAAATTCCAGGCAAGTAAACCTTCAGATTAACAACTGTCTGTATTTCATTAAAAGAAAAGAACTATTTTTTTATGATAAAAGTAGGGAGGAGGGTGCTAAGTATCTACCTCAATCTGGACCTTTGTGCCTTGGGGCTGCTTTATATGCTTATGCTTTTCCCAAGATAATTATTGTTTACACACTGGAGTGTATCTTTGTCCCAATTCAAAAGATGAAAAGTTCCAACAGAATATTTCAAATAAATTCGATTTTACTGGCAATGGAATCTTAGATGAACATTTAAGTACAGTTTATACCTTCATTAATTTCTGTTTTTAAAATATAATGGAAGGTAGAAAAAAGGAAAATCCATGACAAAAGTTGGGGGATTTAGTGGGACTGAATCCCCCCCCTTCCCCCCCAGTCCCCCATTTCCTATGAATGTAGCCCTAGAACAGCCCCGTTTGGTAATGCAAATATTACACCATATTCTAACTTTAAAATATGAAAAATAAATCTGATGAGATTAAGACACTGTTAGTCTGCCTCTAAATACTAAGTTTTATTTCAAAGAAGTTTTCCTCCAAAATTTGTCAAAATCTTTTGAATATATCAGAATTAATTTTTTGTACTTTTTCTAGTTATAACATAATAGTATGAGCATTTTCCTAATTTATCATATATCCAATATCTAAATAGCTGAGACATACATATATTAACATGTGTGCCTCCAGGCAAGAGCTAGTCTATACATCTACTGTAAGTCATCCTTACTGTAACGTTATCATCTGTACTACAGTCTTGCACAGTGTATTTTCATAACATTTAATATTGCCAGTCATTAAGTAGTTGAAGTGGGTCATTATGAGAGCAACATTAGTTATGGAACAGACATGTTGTTATCTGATCATGATATGTTTGATAGCATGCTTCTCAATTAAAAGGTTGTTTATGATCGGATGTTTTCTAAATTGTTGGATAGATAACATGTGCGCTAAGTATGCATGTACAGAGGAGCCATATTTGCTGTTATTAATTTATAATGACATCCTTTAAAAGAAATTTGACAAAGTATTAGATTAAAACATTTCTTGCAAAAAGATTGATTTCATTTTTTAGTAAGAGTTTAATTTACTCAGCTCCGTGCCTACGCAATAGATTGGGTGTTGTTTGTATTAAATGATCAACATAAAGTCTGGTTTTTCTTCTTTTAATATAATACAAATAATAATTATGAGTCATCTGAAGAAATTTGGCATCGAACAAAACATTTAAGAATATATTTTATACTTTATTAAATCTTTAATTCTGCCAATATAAACTTAGATGGGAGTAGCCATTTTGTTCATACACCCTCTAAAAATGATGTCACACACCCAGTACAGATTAGAATAGTAATGTATTTCTTTATAGGCCTACTCTATTTCAGATTTTCTAATTTCTATTTAGAAATAATAATTTGGCGGGGGGTGGGGATTTATATATATCTGGTTGTAACCCTACATATGCTAAGGTTCATGTTATTAACTTGTTCCTGTATAAAATGCAAGTAGCTGCATGTTGGTCCTTAACATGTGATGTATTCGTGGAGCTACTGTTTATTAACTTGGCATAGCACAAGGCAGTTATAGGTAAGTTCTATCTCATATCTTTCTGTCTGTGCCACAGATGTTAACGGTGGGGTATTTGATAGATAACACCCACCAGGGCCCCTAATTTCTAGTGGATAACACTGTCCAGGGTGTTTAATACTGTCACAAGTCACTTCACTGGTTAAGGGCTTTGCAGCTGCACACGCCCGAGCACACTCGAAGGGTTTTGATTAATGTTTCTTTTATTTAATTGTGTGAGATTGCCCACCAAATAAGGCAAGGGGACAGTATGTAAGGTTTATAGATGGATTTGGTACTTTTGTAACTGCCTCCTAGTGAAACATGATTCACCACCCCACTGCTGTGCTACAGTGGCATGGTGTCAGGGGGCCAGGGGGTAACTGCCTCCTAGTGAAAGATGACCCTCCATGTCACTGCTGTGCTACAGTGGCATGGTGTCAGGGGGCCAGGGGGTAACTGCCTCCTAGTGAAACAGGACCCACCACACTACTGCTGTGCTACAGTGGCATGGTGTTAGGGGGCCAGGGGGTAACTGCCTCCTAGTGAAACAGGACCCACCACACCACTCCTAAACTACAGTGGCATGGTGTCAAGGGGCCAGGGGTAACTGCCCCTTAGTGAAACATGACCCACCATGCCACTGCTGTGCTACAGTATACTACAAGTCACAAAATGAAAGTTGCCTGCTGAACACGAGGGAGGGAAAATCATAAAGTCACACTGAAATACAAAAAATCACCATACAATAGATATAAGTATGGAGTATGTACCCCTAAATCCTTCCTGTAGTACAAATCTCCAAATCATTGTAAGATCTCACATAACAAAAATTAAAAAAAGATTGAATATTATGAACATTCTAACTTTTATTTATCTATTTATCTGGCACATATAACTTGGATTGTGAGAAATTTTTCAAACATGTAGTGGGGGTTGGGGGTGGGGTAGGGTGGGGGAGTCCAAAACCCTGAAATAATACTTACAGTTTTTGTCATCTTGATATTTTTCTTGGAAATTAGTCAATTGGATTTGACCAAAAAAGTGGGAGGCCAGAACTGTAATTCCTGAAAGGTGGTGAGACCTGTGGCTGCTTCCAGCACCACTGTCTATTTAAGATGCTTTTGTTTGTGATTTTCATATTTTATCATTTTTACCCAATAGGACAAAGACTCTGCAGAGATTGAAATGCACCCATACATAAACTGTAGTCACAATAAAGATTTCACAAGCTTATTTTGCATTGTTTTACCTTAGCTTACAGCATAGTTTAATCGTGTTCAATGTGGAAAAGATTTCCATTGCTCACCTGATTTGTAAACTTTTCAGGCATATTTCAGATAATAGCAAATAACAAGAACCTGCCACTTGGGGCAAATCTGATCTTTTGTACTCAATTTCATATCTATGATTCCTCTTGGTCAGAAAGGAAATGGATCTTATTCTAAGAGTACTTGATGGACATTCCCACAGCACAATGAACAATAAGTGATTTATTTCTTTACCGCCTTTTTAAATGAGACTAGAAAAATGAGGGTCACTTTCCAAATAGAAGGGATATTTGTGTTGTACTCTGATTGTTTTCACAGAATTTAGGGTAAATATAGGCAAGAGGCCTGAAAAGGTGACAAGAATTGCACTTTTGCCTCTTCTATTCCACATGACTGGAAATGTGATTGTCAATGAAAATATTAATAAGCATAATAATCATTATGGAGTTCAACTTGACCTGAATTCAAAAAATATGTATGGTGTATTGTTATGAACTGGACAGCAAGTACATATGAATTTGATAAATAGTTATAGCCTATGATAACAATTAGTTCCTGGGTGAAACTAATTGTTTGGCCTATAAATGGAAAGAATTTGTCTTGAAATTAAAAGTCAAGTAACAAAGATCTTTGTACATGTTCATACTTTATGTTTGGCTAATTCTCAAAACTTATTGAATTCAGAAAACTATTTTGGATTAAAGTGGTGGGGGAGCACCAATATAAAAAATGCCAGAAATATTTTGCATTCAAATGCTGTACTAGGACTGTATCTGTATTGTTTATCACTGGCCATCACATCACCTTGAAGGGAACATCTTTTACATAATAGCAAGTTCATTTTATATGAACAAGAACGAGAAACAAAATGGTGAACATTACGCCCAATCCTCGCTACAAATTTTCAGTCTTTTCACCCGCAAGAACCTCCATTTCGGCAGGTATGACTTTTAGATTCTGCTAGAAGCAATTAAGAAACCCACCACAAATAGTAAAGTGATTTTACGCATCAATAAGTACACTCCAATTGTCTATATGCACACAATGGAACTTATTGTGAAGAGCCAAGTATTGTGGATTTAATTACTGCAGGGCCAAGTCATGCATATAATGTGGGGCTGAGGATTCATTTTGACTTTTAAAAGGATGTTTTCATTAGTGAGTTATAAACACTGGTAAGTTTGGATTCATTGGACTGAAAATTTATAGCCAGACCTATTCATCATGAAGAAACTACTTCAATATTTGAAGGAGATAGTCAAGTGTAAGGTAGCTGTCTCAATTGTGTAAAACTGACTGGTGTTGAAAGTATACTTTAATTCATAACAATTGTTACTATCTTTTGAAGAAAATTAAACTTGTTGCTAATTGAATTTTTACTTAAAAATTTTGGTAAATTGTGATAACTAACTAGATTATTTTTAATACTACTCTCTTGTCATATCCAATTAACGTCTCTGAGTTATGAAATAAGCCACACCGACTATAGCAATGCGGTAACTAGGTGGGGCAAACAAACCTCTAATCCACAATTGTGCATTTCTAATGCATTGACATTTAGATGTTCGTGGTGCCTGCCGCAAGCTTTGATTCATTTATGGCACTTCTCCAGATCTTAGACTTTTTAGCAAATGGGATAAACAAAATTCAATTTGCTGACTTTTCTGGGTAACAGCAATCAAATTTACAAAGCCCACAGCAGACCCGTAAGTGCAATATTTGTTCACCATTTTGCCATCACTCAGACTGTGTGTGCAGAAATTTGTTTTGTACAGTAAATTGCATTGACTACATATCGTGCGCCACTAGCTAGTCATACTGTACCAGTTTTGCATAGGATGTTTGCCCCACTTAGTTATGCAGATTTTGTTGCGAGGCAAATTCGTGTGGTGATTGGTTAAAACAAGCTGTCAATCATCAAACCCAGAGAGGTTAATTGTAAGCACCAGATCTTGAGAAATATTACAAAATAGAATATGTGAGGGTGTGACATCACAACCATTGTAGTTTCAGTTGTTTCTACAACATGATGATCTAGCCGCCGCATTGAAAGTTGTTTAAATTGGGGGTATACCTCCATATATATATATATCTAACCTCCACTGATTGGAAAAACCCACAAAAATAATATCGATTTTCAAGCATAGCCGGATAATTTCCAGACACGATTGCATGCCTAACAATAATTCATGTTAGTTTAATCACTTGGAAACTGTATCCAGAATGCGTGAGTACTAGCAAGTAATGTAAATCGGAAGCAGGGTACGTAATGTGATCACCTGACCAGTTTTTTTTTAATGATTATGTGTTTAGGACACATTTTTAATGCTTCCCTAGGATTGTAATGCAAATGGACTTTCTTCACCATTTTATACCCCTAAGAAATAAGGAACTGGTTATCCTATATGATCCCAATAAAGCATTTAACCCATTTCTGATGAAAATTGTCCTCCAAAAAGAGGAATTTAATCCCTTGCACCAACGTAATACACAAATGTGATTTTCCCCCACTATGACATGAAAATCATGGAAATGACTGATAAGTGTGATTGTGAGATAATATAAAGTACCCCCTCTTTTTGAGTGCATTTGTATTGTTATCATGTATCAATGAGAGTCTTGTGTGTGGATGTGGAGGTCTCTTTTGGTTTTGATGATGGAGGATACACACGTTCCACAAGGTTATTACAAATATGTGGGTGGATTATAAAATGCCAGTGGTTGAATTCTGAGAAAGAAGAAGGGGGAAGGAGAAGGGGGAAAAAAATAAATTAATTTCCACATGCATGAAGAATAATAAGTGGGAGATGGTCATCTGCATGTGTGGAGGAGCACGCAAAGGGTATTCAATATAGATATGTGGGTAGATTAAAAAATATAAATAGGGGGAGGGGGGGGGGGGGGTTGGGGGGGAGGAAATTTGGTGAAGTAAAGTAATTTGGCACTCTATATGTGAAGGGATGGTAGTGGGATGAGTAATCGACATAATGATGAAGGAACACACAATGAGTAGATTTAGAGGTGCCATTTTATAGATCTTGGATTTTTGCAAAGTAAAGTAATATTGATGTTCCACATCAGTGCCTTAAATGTAAAATTGAGTATGAAAGTGAATAGTATCGATACATGATGGGGGGAGGGGGGAGGGAAGACACTGTGGGTTGTTGGGTACTTGGGTGGATTAAGTGGTGCCAAATTTGTAAATAGTGGTATGCACATTTTGAAAATTAAATGAAGAAATATAGGATGAACATTCTAATTGTTTAAGTTTGGTATGTGAATTGGGGGCATCTACACCCAATGGTGGAGGGTGCACACAATGGGCTATTATGTACAGACACATGGGTGAAAGAAGTGCCATTGGCAGAAACAGGAATTTATCAAAAAGGGGGAAGCCTATCTTATGGTGAAGTTATTTTCTTTAAATATTGCACATGCAATACCTTACACCATATATGTATATAATTTTCAAACCAAATGAGCCACCCAGAAGTTAGAAGATGTATTTCCCACTCTGATGAAGATTCAATTAATTCTGTTTAATTTTTGTTCCAATTACCATTAAAAATTAATGATTAAAGGTATAGAGTCAGAGATATTTGGTGAGAAAACATCATTTGAGTTTGCAGTTTGGAATATACAGCTAACATCTTCTACATCATTAACAGTTGTGGCAATATACAGGCCGCCTTACTCAAACAACCACCCAATTACCTCTAATATCTTCTTTTCCGAGTTTGCAGACTTCATAAGCACACTTCAAACACATCATAAAAACATACTGATTGGTGGAGACTTTAATATTCACATGGGATGTTAATACCGATAGTGATAAGATCAAACTCTCTCGGCTATTAGAATCTACTGGCCTATGACAGCATGTCACACAACCAACTGTTCAGGTCATATTCTTGATTTACTTATCAGTAGACAGGATGAAAAAGATCTAAGAGTTGGACATATAGAAACAACAGGGGAAATATCAGATCATCAAGTTGTTCATGCTAACTTTACAGTTGTTAAACCAAAAATAACACGAACAAATATTACTATACATGCAACAAGAACAATGGATAAGATGGCTTTTCAAGAAGACTTAACAGAATGGGTAAACGTGTTGCTGCACCAGGAGTTGTCAACAGAAAAAATGGCAGAATGCTATAACTCTGGACTAAGAGAGATCTTCAATAGACATGCAGCCTTAAAGAAAATCAAAGTCACGTCCAGACCAAGAGCTGAATGGATTAATGATGAGATCCTTGATTTAAAAAGAAGGGTACGCCGAGCTTAATGAAGGTCAAGATCAACACAGAGTGATGATGACAAAGCCTGGAAAAATCTAGAAAAAAAAAACTACAGAAAAACACTTGAATTTGCCAAATCAAACTATGTAAATGATAGAGTCGCAGCTTTTAAGGAAATGATAACAAGAAACTCTTCAACACAGTCAACAAACTACTTGGAAGAGTTAAAAACAACCCACTGCCAGAACACACTAGTGATAATGAACTTGCTGAACAATTTGGTGATTTTTTCTCTTCAAAAATTCAGCAAATTCGTGACTCCATGGAGAATGAAGAGATATATGCTCCACCAATGTGTGCTAGCAGTTCACTATCAGAACTGGAACATTGTTCAGAGGAAACAGTCCGTTTGATCGTTTCTAACATTAATCCAACAACATGTGGATCTGATCCAATACCCACAAAGTATGTGATGGAGAACATTGATATCTTATTGCCATCGATCACTAAAATAGTGAATCTTTCTCTTGAAAATGGTGACTTTAGCAATCAATGGAAAACCTCCATTATTGTTCCACTTCTTAAAAAGAGCACTCTTGATCTTGAGGTTAAGAACTACCGTCCAGACAACACTCTACCATGGTTATCAACAGTTGTAGAGAAAAACTTTTTTCACCAGTTGAACCCATACATGACAAGGAATGAATTACTTTCATCATATATCAGTGCCCACCTAAAAATAACTCAACCGAAACAGTACTTGTGAAATTAGTCAGAGACATTTTGCCTAATATAATAATGATAATAATAATAATAATAATGATAATAATAATAGTAATAATAATAATAATAATAATAATAATAATAATAATAATAATAATAGTAATAATAGTAATAATGATTTATAAAGCGCAGATATCCACCCTGAAGAGCGCTCAAGACACAAGTAAGATAAAAACAAACAAACAAATAAACAACAAAAGCACAAAAAACCTATCCAGAATCATTAAAAGAGAATTCATGAGGTGAGTCTTAAGTTTTTTTTTGAAAACGTTTAAATTCATGGCCTGTCTAATTTCATTGGGTAAACTGTTCCAAGTATGTGGTGCAGCAAATGCAAAGGACCTCTCCCCCCACTTCCGATTTACCTTATATTTCTTGAGAAGGGACAAATTACTGGACCTAAGATTACGAGATGGATTATACATGAAAATTAAATCAGCTTATTATGGAAAATTAAATATGGATAGAAAGTTTATAATACCACTTGTAGCAGTTGACTTATCAGCTGCTTTTGATACAGTCGACCATGGAGTATTGGTAAATGTTCTTCAACACATTTTTGGACTTGAAGGCACAGCTCTTACATGGACAAAAATGATCTATGTAACCGACGAACAAAGGTAAAAATAAACAAATCATTGTCACAAGAAAGGCAGTTGCCATACTCCGTGCCTCAAGGGTCTTGTGCTGGACCAGTTTTCCACAACATATATGCCAGCATACTTTAGGCTGAGATAATCATCTACCAAACTAACATCTTGGGTTATGCCGATGACCATTCCCTGTATGACAGTTTTCAAGCAGACTCAAGGCCAAATGAAAACGCCTGCGTATCAAAACTTGAGGAATGTCTTTGCGAAGTCACAGAATGGATGACAAGAAATTGTCTAAAAATGAACAATGAGAAAACAGAATGCATCATGTTCGGAAATAAAATTCAGCGGAAATAGTGCATGACTACAAGCGTTACTGTTGGTAAGTCAGAAATAAAGCTACAAGATGGAATTGAATATCTTGGTGTGCCACTGAATGAGACCTTAAGCATGAAATCTTTTGTTGCAAAAAAGTGTAGAATAGCCTCTTTTTATCTTCACAACATCAGGAAGATACATAAGCACTTATCTAAAAAAGCTGCCAAACAAATTGTAATCTCATTGGTCACATCCCAACTGGACTATGCAAATGCAGTCCTCAATAGACTTCCTGCCAGCTCATTATACCCATTACAGAGAATCCAGAATCAGGCCACAAAACTGATTTTATTGCGCAAGCGACAAGATAGTGCCACGGAAGCACTTAAGGAGCTTCATTGGCTTCCAATAAAACGACGTATAGTTTTTAATGTTCTCTGCTTAGCTTTCAAATGTGTCAATGGCCATGCACCTACATATCTCCAAGAAATGTTCGTCAATACAAACACTAGTCAATAAGTCAATATACCCTACGATCAAAACGCCAAAAGAATTTCAAGATACCATCCATGAATTGTGTAACACTGGGTGACTGCTCGTTTACAGTTGATGCACCAAAACAATGGAATACCCTTCCCAGTGAAGTGCTAGAATGTACAAAGTTTAACTCATTTAAATGGAAATTAAAAACTCATTTATTTTTTTCATGCTTTTTGTGACAGGCGCCATTGAATGTATGTTTACGTACAAATATGTGCACCATATAAATTCCTTGCTAATAATAGTAATAATAATAATGTATGGCATCATTTGCTATCAAAGTAGCTTGTAACCCGCTGGGCAGCTTTCTCTTTTGTGATTGGAAGCTCTGTGTTTGATGTTATACTGATGCAAAAACCAAGAAAATTATACATTAAGGTACTGTATATTTACAAACCAAGTGTTGTAGTTAGCTTGGCATCTGTCAGATTTCACCCCTGATATAGGAGTCTAAATGAATGAATAATAGCCCCACCACTTTTTAGAAAATTGAGCTTTTCTTTTGAGAGAGGTATTTGGCATTGATATCAGAGTCAAAGTCAAAAGCAGACGAAAAGGCAGAAGCAAGGGGAGGAGAAGAAAGAGGTAGAGTGGATGAGGGGGAGGAAGAGAGGTGGAGGAGGAGGAGGAGGAGGGGGTTTGACAGGGATAGAAAGCAAGGTAGTGGGAATTACCCTCTTCTGTCATAGTAGCACGAGAACCCTTCAATGGCTGACATATGCCCCCCTCTGTAGTTTTGATGCTGCCCTTTTTGATATTTGCTGTAATGTTAATCCCTCTAGTTTTGATGCTGTTCTTTTTGATATATGCTAATCCTTCTGTAGTTTTGATGCTGTCCTTTTTGATATTTGCTGTAATGCTAATCCCTCTGTAGTTTTAATGCTGTTTTTTTTATATTTGCTGTAATACTGCAAATTAAATGGATTAGAATGATTACCCAAACATTTTCTTTACCTGTTATTTGAATGGTTGTAAGTGTTTGTAAGTGTTTGTTACTATTTCCAAAAAACATTTACCCAAATATACAAATAAAAAGCAAAAGAATGTAGGCCTACTGAAAATAGATATTTCTGTCAGTTGTAAAACATGCTCTAATCATGGGGGCAGAAAGCTTTCAAAAAGTATGTGGGGGAGGGGGCATGACCTCTTAGGGGGTACTTTTCAAGTCATATGCATGTCCTTCATCCCTATCTGTTATGATAGAATAAGTGAGTCCAAAACAACAAAGTAAAGTAAAAGAGGCACTTCATTTTTAGAAAGGGAATTTTTATAATGGGGACACATTCCTCCCGTACATGGGACTGACAAAATACTATTGGGACAGTAATTAAGGGGCAATTTTCATTTTCATAAGGGGCACTTTAGTCATTTTTTTCTAAAGTGTGTGTGTGTATGGAGAGGGAGGGGGGGGGGAGGAAGTTCCCCCTGGTTCCTACACCTATGAATTTAATTGATTTGATATATAATCTTTTTGTCCTCAAAGTTCTATAATTTGTATCTGGATTATTGATTGATTGATACTTTTGGTAGGACATAGTCCGGTCATTCTTAAATTTCGTCATGAATTTTTGCGTGAAGACATTTATGAATAATAAAAACAGTATTCAGTCAGTATTATTGAGGAGTTGAACTCTTGTTATTTAAGTGCTTATAGTTTTAACATTTTGTTTATCAATCAAAAAAAAAAAAAACGATAAATGAAATTTATGTGGCTAAGTGAAGCGGGTCCAATATATAATTCTTATGATAAGGGCGATTGTAGCTCTGAAAAAAAGGAGTTTTTAATAAAGATGATGTCCAGATCTGTACCATTGTTTCCATAAAATATAAATCCTCCATAGGGTGGATGCTGCACACTATAACATCATAGTTTTGTTTAAAATCTTCATTTGTTGGTAGTTAAGGACATCAAGACCAATTGTTTCTGAGTTATATGTAATAAACCTCTGTTTCAATTGCAATAAAAAAGAAGCAACTTCCTCATCTCAATTGTGACAGTTTACACCACAAGTTATATATTTAAAGAATTCTAGCACATATAATCCTATTAGTATCAGAACAACCACTCCCTGCTATCTTGAATTGATTAGTCTGCTTACCACAAGTATGCTCCAGTGTATTTCAGAGTAGCTTCCTCTTTCCTTTTTCATGAGTAAAAGTTAAAAACCAGCTGTAAAGGTGTTTCAGGTGATGTCATAAGGTCACATGACTGTTTACATCACCATTTTGTAGGGAGAGAACACTGTTATCTGCTGTACACTTAATTGGACTTACATATACGTTTGCATGTTGTTAAATAAAATTATTTTTGTAAGATAATTATAGATTTATGCTGGAATCTTGCTGTGCCATAACTTGCACTACTGTATGTGTGCCGGGAAATAAAAAGACGGTTTTCTCGATTTCCATCTGATCCTGATCGACGTTGGAAGTGGGTTTCTGCTGTATGACACAACGGTTTTCAACCTACGGTTCACACTAGGATTTGTAGGCTTTTTCTGAGTTTGACGAACAATCAGCTATGTTGGCGTTCACCTAAAAGTTACTAACCATATGCCTGGTGAATAATATAAAACTTTAAGAAAATATTAAGTAGAATCGGAAGGGAATAAAAAAACTGTAATCACGAAAATTTGCTGGACGGGTACTGGTAGGTTAGCATGCAGTATGTTTTATGTACGTGTGATATAACTGAGCTGTGTGAAGACGTGTGAAATGCAACGAAGCTTCCCCTGCAAAATGGCTGCCAGCTAGTTGAGTTAGAGTCACTTGATGAAACACATCCATCTATTTGTGAGTATCAAAAGGTTTTGTATAATGACAGGCTCCGAGATGGGTGGAGTGAAGTTGTGGTACTATAAGGAGGAGGGTGACAAGGAAAAATTTTAGACCACAGGATTCCTTTGCCCCTCCCCCAACTTTTCCCCCAGAAAATATTGTATTGTAGTGCATCATGCAGAGAATGAATGAATGTACCTCCCAAGACTTGGCAGCTCCTCTTGTTCCCCCACCATATGTGAAATGCAATTGCAATTATTATCTCCATGTTTTCATAATAACTTTCCTACAACATATTTTCATTGTTTTGAATACTTTTCTTTTCTTTGAATGCAGGTGATACACATGAGCAGATCACCAATGGAATTTTATCCCATGGAGGTTGAGAGTAACACTAATTCACCCCACATACTACGGCTACCTCATAATCAGGTAAAGGAACTTCTTTGCAACTTCATAGGCAAAACAGACGCACTTGTATTTATGTGTATATAGCTATAATGGGGGAACATTTATTTATAGGTGTAGGAATATGAGGGAGGGGGGGGGGGGGCACATGCCCCCCCCATATTTCTGAAAAATGACAAAAGTGCCCCTTTTGAAATAAAAAGTGCCCCTCAATTACTGTCCTAATAGTAGGAAACAGGTGACTTTTGTCAGTCCCATGTACGGGAGGAATGTGTTCCCATAGGAAAAGTTTCCCTTTCTAAAAATGAAGTGGCCCTTATACTTTACTTTGTTGTTTTGGGCTAACTTATTTTATCTACAGATTGGGATGAAGGACATATATGACTTGGGAAGTGCCCCCTAAAAGGTTGTGCCCCCCCTCCCCTCTCCCACTTTTCGAAAGCTTCCTACACCCCTGGCCGCACATTCCCCTTTTTTAAATGAAAAATGTTCCTCAATTATTGAAAGATACTCTTTTAGAAGAAACAAAACAAACAAACACTCATGACTTGGAAACAGTGTCTAACATGGTTTTTAACTACAGTACATGTAAGTTTACAGGTAAACATTTCCAGGGTAAAAAAAATGTGAAATTATTAGGCGGTTATAAGACATACATACTAAGCATCCCTCCAGCAAAATAAGAGGGGGAGGGGACATGTTTTTATTACATGGATGAAATTCATATTGTATTAGTTCACTATTGCAAGCATAATTCACCATACCTTGGGGCATGGGGGAAAAAGGCACCTGTATGTAGTAAAGAACTGCACTTCTATGAAATTAATGGTGTTGGCAAGAAGGGTCTGCTAGCAGCTTTTCCCAACCAAAATCATGAGAAGGAAGAACAAAATGCATGCCTGTGAATAGTAGTGGATTGTAACGGGGGATAAGTGGAGAATATCTTCATGGCCTGGATGTTGTCTGATCCTCCAATTATTTTGTTCCATTTAAGTCAGACTTTTACCTTTACTTTTGTCCAGTTTCATCATTTTCATTTGTCATGCATGGGGACACGTCCCTGGATGTAAAACAGCTCCAAAATGATGTTGAGACTGGCCCCAGCCTAATGAAGCTTAATCTGATTTTGCCTGGCATGGGACTAAAGATACCTAAAAGCTTCTGCTCAGTTTTCAGGTCTGGCTTGGCTTCAGGGATCTTATAGAAAATCCCTGGCATGAATAACATAAATCATCAACTGTTTGTCTAGTTCAGCTCCAAAATATTTTTGTCTCAGTTTTTGAAAATCATTCTTTAAAGTTTGTTGATGGTAATTCTAAACAGAGTCCAGATTCTGCCCTCTGAAAACTTTTCCTTCTTTTTTTCTTTTTGTACCTATGTGATTGAGAAATAGGCAAAGTGATTCTTTCAGTTTTTCAAAGCCTTGTAAAAGAATAATAAAATCTTGAAGGGAAAATAAGCCTTGTAGTTATTGCCTTGGAGGTGTTTAAACCCCTGGATTCCACGCTTGTCTGATTTCAAATAAACTTTGGAATGCTGGAATGGATATTACAGTATTACCAGGGTCCACTTGTGGCCTAGGAGTCACTTACCAGATTTCGTGAATGAAAATAGCTAATTTGAGATCCACAAGGATCTTTTGAGTACCAATGCACTTCTATTCCTTTTATTGTTCTGTCCATAGTGTAACCATGGATCGAGGTACCACTTACTCAAGTGGCATCTCCTTGGCTTAACTAACCTGGAAATAATGACTTTGTTTGCCATGGCCCAAAGCTTTTGGGATGCCTTTCCTTTCATTTGTGCTGTTTATATAGACTTCAGTTTGTTGTTGTTATGATGGTGGGTCTGTAGTAATTTAGGCAAAGAAGTCATTATAAACCAGGGATGGCAGAAGATTTGAGTCTGGGGAGGTGAAATGGGCACAGGCTTTTAGAGGCACTTTCCGACTGATATATATTTTTAAAGCATATGTCACAGCAATTTATTTTTAGGGACAACTCCGTTCCATTATTGAAGTTCTGTCAGATGATAAGACTAAAATCAGAGAGGAAGTGACATCACAAACTCATATTTAAAAGATTAGTTCAAGGGTCAAGCATGTCCATGGCATATGAAAGAGGACATCAGAAGAAACAAAATGGTGAAGAAAGCATTCAAAAATCTTATTTGGTAAAGGAGATATTTACTTTCTGACCCCTGTAATCTTTTAGGTCTATGTATGCTTATTGAAAACTCTGAGCTTTGTGACTTACATACAGTCAGGAGAATATCAAGAAATAGTCAAATAGAGTTTTAAACTGGCATTTACAATTTGAAGAAATTTCTAAAGACTGTAACCCATTCTCATTTCTGTTGTGCTACAGTTCATTGGAATTTTGCTTATCCTAGAGACTCAAGAATAATATTTTGGCCAATTGCTCCTTAACACTGTAATAGGGATTTGTAATTGCGTGCATTTAGTGTACTTCGCCTGTTCAGATGGTTCCTGGATGCTTTCTCTTCCTGGTTCTTTTAATGGAAATTCCAGGAATTGTGCTTGACTTCCTCATCCATTGAATTTCCCTACATTGAATTCAAATGGGTAGAAAATTCCCCCTTCATGAAATATGATCCCACAAGCTATTCTTCCATATTTGTTTAGTGGCTTCCTTTGAGTTCAGTGATGAATGAGACATGTAATAGTAAAGGATATGCATGCAAGGTATTATGTGTTTAGTGGCGTAGCCAAAGGGTGTGCAGAGGGGGTGATTGCCCTGCCAATATTGCTCAATATTCTATTTTTATCGGTACAATATTAGTACCGTTTGTTGGCAGGGGCTATATTTTGTGTATCCTGTTGGTTTATTTTTGTTACTTACTCCACCAATATAGAAGGAAATCCTGGCTACGCTACTGTATGCAGTGATTTTATAACTCTACAAAGCAGATTCATTATTGTTCAAATGCAGGTTTCAACTTTTTTAAGAATGCCAAATGTGAGTCTTTGTAAAAAAAAAACTTGATATGCATTTGAAGAATTTAATCTCCATTCAGCAAATTTAAAAATTTCATGCATAAGTTAATACATGAACCAATGGATGAGGAAGAGCATGTTCAGCTGTTGAGAGAAGTGGCATTGGCTGAATGGCACTCTTTTGGAGGGTACGTTAAGCCAATGGTCCCGATGGTAGGACAGTCACACCCTACCTGGTTCTCTGAACACTTCTCAAAAAGAGTAGGGTGAAAACCCGGTGTTCATCCACTACCGTCCCGGTCGCACGAAACTGGCATCTGCTATGCAGGCTATAGTGTGGCGTATAGGAGTCTTGCCAAGTTGTGAGCACTGTTGTACATTAAAGAATCTGCCCCTTGAACACTACTCCATCTTGGTTTTCTGTGCCTGTGGCATTCTATTAACCGCATGAACAATTATGGATATCGATATGCGGTCACTAAAAGTTTTGAGTTTCCTATTTCATTTCCACGTTACTCCACTTTGTATTATTACAAAATTTGTGGTCAATTGATTGCATAATACATGCATGGTCAACTCCCTGAGAGATATCCTTGAAACAGGATGAAAATGACAGTGGCAGTTTCATCCTGTCCATGTTTAAAGTGGCGCTTTCTTCAAATGAAGAAATTAAGTGTTGAAATTGTTCATAGCCTCTGTTGGGATCATCAGGAACTTTAGTTTCCAATGAATTATCCCTTACCACTGCCTACCCTCACAACCTAGCTCTCCCCACCCGCAGCACATGAACCATCAGACCTGCAACAAATTTTAACATAGGACTTATTCCCCCCCCCCTCCTCCCAAATTTTAACATAGGACTTATTCCCCCCCCCCCCCCTCCTCCCAATCAATTAGTTTCTTCATTATTCATACTTCTACCATCAGGCCATACTGCTCTTAACCCACAACTTTACTTGGAAACAAAAAATGTCATGCTATTTACCTTCTGCACTTGCTCTTTGTGTAAGAAGTTCATAGTTTGAATATGATATCAGTTTTTCTAAAATCTTTCATAATTCTGGTCTTCAAGAAATATTTTATTTTACAGGCCTATTGCGAGGAAGTGGATGATTGCTCAAATTCAGTCATTTTGTTGTAAAATACATAGAATACAGTACCCTGTCCTCCTGCTTAAGAAAAGGTCTAGTAGATCCCACTATCTGCCGCCAAAAGTAATGTAATCCCGATCTCTTGGTTTATCACTCAAAGTACAGTATTGATGGCAAATAAGAAGGAATGGAAAATTTTGAATCATATGAGTGTTGTCATCGAAAAAGTGATCTGAAGTGCTGATTATTTATTTCCTTGTGTGGAGATGCTGTGTCCTGTAACATTTTAACCTGTAATTTTTTTTTGATTTTGTTAAAAATGCAGGATTGTATCAAGTAATATGCAAAAGTTTGAAAATTGTGCCAAATCTCTCAAATTATTCACAGGTTAGGGGCCTATATGTTTAACTGATCCTTCAATAGCTACAATCTTGGACAAAAGTCGTTGAAACACTTGGTGAAAATATGTGATGTTTTTCATGTTTGTTTGTTTGATGAGGTCTTAACGGCACCACGACATCGAGGGTCAAATTGTGCCTGAGAGGTCAGATCAATCTAGAGGTAGGAAGGAAAGGAAATGGGAAGAATGAGAGAAATTCTTTTCTATTGTAAATTATTTCACATTTAGAAATCAGAAATGCTGGAAAAAGTTTCTGTTGCTTCTTCAATCTCTACTTTTTCAATTGTAATTAATATTTTAGAATTTTAAGGACATTTTTATCATTTCATTCATGCTGCCAGTGTCCTTGCCCCTACCTCACTTTATTAATTGCCCTCCCTTCCCCCTCCCCATTCAATGTTGGCCGATGTTGTGGTTTTTCCTGGAAATGATCTTAAGAAATAAATAAATTTAACATTGAAAAGGGGGGAGGGGGAGGGGGTTACAATTCTCAAAAAAAAAATATTGAAGAAACATAACACTATAACATATGTAGTTCTCAAAAAGCTGAAGTGTTCCAACAGTTTTGTCTAAGATTGTAGCTATATTTGAAAAAGCCATTTTCTGAAGCCTGCCTTTCTTTTTTAGGATTTTAATTGATTACATTTTTACTAAATTTCATCTTAATTTTCTCTCTAGAATGTACTTATATACACATATATACACATATTCTCTTGTAAAACTTATGATGAACATTTAGGAACTTTTGTAATGACAGTTGCAAATGTGCAAATTTTACTAACTGAAGAAATTTCTTCTTCCTCCCTTAGCCATCAATGTTCATTTGCATACACAAGAAGCCACCCTAGCTATATTTAATAATTAAACATGTGTGTGTTTGGGAAAGTGGTGGTGGTGGGGGTTGGGAACAAATAACCCATTGTTGCATGTCGATAATTTTAAACATTGGGGGGAAGAGCCCCCTTGCTCACAATTTAGCTCTACACCATTGGGTGACACCATGAAGCAACTTGAACATTTATAGAAACTTAATTAGCAGTGCAATGTTTCCTCCTGTAGCTGGGAATTTTTTCAGGTCTTGCCCATCTACAAGGGGACCCTCCCTACTACCCCCATGCCTTGTGACCTCTGATGATTGGTGTAATATTGGACACCCTCCATTCAGGGTAAACAGGTCTATCTGAGGTATACCAGCCAAAAATGCTTTAAATGTGGGCCAGATTGAATATATGAGTTTTACAACGAAAACAAGTTCAAAGTAGTATTAGGTAAAAGAGAGGGTAAATTTTGTATTAAAGGTCCAAAACTCCTTATTTAGTCAAATACTTATCTCTCACGCAAAATCTTTTATGAACATATAAGTTTGGTGCACCATATATTTCAGTGATAAAGACTGCCAATAAGGGGCTCAGAGCAAGCAATGGGCTCGGTTTTTGTCATAAATTGTGAAAAACTATGGTAATTAAACACGTTTAGTTAGTAAAGAATAATGCTATAAATATAATCTTGTGTGACATATTGTACAAATTGGCCAAAAACCATTTGGCCAATAGCTGAAAAACTTTACTGGCCAAAGGAGTTTAAAAATGCCAAATTTTGGGGTAATTTGACTGGTAAAAGGCCAAATTGGCAACTCTGATTCCAATCATCTATCCATGTCTGTTTTCCAGATCATGAACACTTATTTATTCAATTTCATTATGGTAGAGCCCCCTCTAGTTCTCTACATGTAACCTTTTTGCTATCAAAGGAACAATTATGGCTATTGGAATTGCAAGGGAAGAAGAAGGGAATTCTTTAAATTAAGTGAGAAAGATTTCTCATAAGTGCAACTGATAAACAACATTGCGATAGTTTGGTTTTAAGTTTAAGAAGAGAATATAAGCAACTATTTATATATAATATTTTAGAGAAAATCAACTTCTGTAATTATAAAGCTTAACCATTTTATTTTTGCAGTTGTATTTTTTATTGTGCACTTGTTCAAACTATCCACATTTAACTAGCATTTAACCAACTGTGGCAACCATTCATTGGGGAGGAAGCACTTCTTCTGTACCCATGCAAGCCTGTATCCAGGACTTTTAGCAATGGGGGCAGTTAGGCAGATTATACCCTGATGTTATATTTTTTCATTTGATTTTATGCAAGGGGAACATACCTTCACAACACCCTCCCCCATCCGCCCACCCTTTCACCCCCTTGCTGATTATGTGTGCCTGGTATTGGTATATTGCACATTTACTGAACTGATCAAAGATGCTATGGTCATTACTGCCAACCATCTGAGTGAGCAATATGATTTTGCAAAGATCTACCAAAATGTTTTAAGCCAGAACCAAAAGGTTTTTGGTTCCGATGTGTTTTTTTTTTGCTGATTGGTTTTGTATTAACTGTTAATTTATTGCATATCATGAAATATTTGGCATAGACATGAATCCTTCTTGAGATATTGTGTTTACAAACTCTTTTCAGGAAAATCATATTAATCCCCACCCACAATGAAATTCAATGTTTTTATAACATGAACATGTGCAAACTAGCTCAAATCACAATTCTATAAAATAATAAACAAAACAAACATGTGATTATTAAAATAGAAACATTTCACGATTTTTACTGTAAGCCTCGCCTACTCATTAATATGCATGACATCACCACCAAAACAGGACACATCTACAGACCATGGTCTACATATGTGTACCGCACATGATTTGAATCCAGTTTGTTCTTTTTGAGATACCCTAATTGTTTACAGGTTAATTTAGCAAAACCAAATTAAACCCCACCTACTATGTATATTAATGGAATTCGACGTTTCTATACAGTGAGCACATACACACTAGCTAACAACATAATTATACTGAATACGCATCAGACATGAACATTTCAAGATTTTCACATTAAATCCCACTTACTCATTAATATGCATGACATCACCACCAAAATGGATAGGGCACATCTACAAATCATGGGCTATCGGTGTCATGCCAAAAACTTTCTCTTTAAGCCTACCCACACCCAACACCTGAGTTTGTCATGAAAACTCAGGAATGACAATTACCAACCGGATTTCCTGTTCAACATATTGTGTTTTTAATCAAAACAGAGATTGTTTATCTGCCATTTCCATGCACAAAACAGCCAAGTAGCCCAAGCCTATTTGTGTGATTGCAGAAGACTGCTGAATAATCAGGGCACTTTTGTGATTGAAATCACTCATCCAAATACAATGCATTTACAGAAAGCAAGATTTAGTATTCTTGTTACGGTCACTTTATAAACCACAACATTGCAGAGCTTAATGGAGATGATGTTAGGTTTATGTTTGTTTTCAAACTGGTAATAAAATAGCTGTGTATCATATGCCTCAGGTAATATGTGCATATACTATGGATGATTGGCGGACCATTTGTCCTAAAGAAAGATATTGCTTTATAGTCATATATGACATGTATTGAGTTTACCATTCTTGAGATACTGTGCTTACAAGCTTTTTTCAACAAAATCATGTTAAGCCCCAACCACTACGAATATTAATGAAATTCAAAATTTGTATAGCTAACAACATAATTACACCAAATGTGAAACAAAGCAGACAGGCAGTTGTAAAAATATGAGCATTTCAAGATATTTACATTAAGCCCCAGCTACTCATTAATATGCATGACATCACCACCAAAAACAATATGGCATATCTACGGACTGTGAAGTATCTGTGTACCACATATGATATGAATCCAGTGCTTCATTCTTAGAGATATCGTGCTTACCAACTTGCTGTCACAGACACACACAAATACATACATATATACATACATACATACACACATATATACACACGCACACCTACATACATACACACATGCATACACACATACATGTACATACATAAATACACATGCCAGAATGACTGCATAGGTTCTAATTATGCTAGCTATTAGCATGTTACTAAATAGGAAACATCCTTGAAAGCATCAACCACTTTGTAAAATACCAATTTTGATTGATTTGACAGGGGTCCTCAAAGGTCTCTCACATTTGACAGATTGCCATTTTTGATGAATGCTTGTTCATAAAATATACTTTAGGGCCATTTTAGTCAATATTTGCTATGTTTTTTTTGTTGGAAATCTTCATTCATTGAATTTGTTTACTATTATTTTAAGAACATCAGTAATGTGAAACATAGCCATTGCATGTCTGTCAAATGTTGCTATGCTGTCAATTCTTTATAATGTTATCTTGCACCTTTGATTCAGTTTGAATGTGTTGGTGTATGTGGGGTGGGTAGGTGCTGGGAGTGGGGGTGTAGGTACTAGGAGTGGGGGGATAGGTGCTGGGAGGGTAAAATGCTATGTATATTATTTTTATGCTAACTTTAAGTTTCTGATAAGATCAATTTTTTTTTTATTGAATCAGTACATTGATCAGCATAGGAAAATCTCTAAAGGATGTTAAAAAAAATAGGATAATTTGAAATAAAATTAATAGTGTGAATTTCTAGAAACTGGAAAGATTCGTCATCTAACACACAAGCTAAACATATCCAACCATTCTACTAATCTTACGTTGAAAGAATCACTTTTCCCTCCGACAACTCCGAAAGCTACAACACCCCTCTCACCCTTTCTGAATTAAACCAAGCCATCCACGACGTTGGCTGCACCTCCAAGGGCCCAGATTACATCCCCTACCAGTTCCTGAAACACCTCCCCATCAAGGCCACCACTACCCTACTCACCATCTTCAACCACATTTGGTCCTCACACTCCTTTTTCCCTATCTGGAGAACAGCTATTGTCATCCCCATCCTTAAACCGGGGAAGGACAGTACCGACCCCTCCAGCTACCAACCCATCGCCCTCACTTGCTGTCTCTGTAAAATTATGGAAAGGATTATTAATCAGAGACTAAACTGGTTCCTTGAGACTAACAGAATCCTCTCCCCTCATCAAAGCGGCTTCCGAAAACGTCGCAATACCCAAGACCAGTTAATTATGCTCAACACCGCTATCCGGGAATCCTTTGCAAAAAAGGAACACCTCATTGTCATATTTTTTGACCTCGAGAAAGCTTTCGACACTACTTGGAAATACGGCATTACCCGCAAACTTCACACCATTGGCCTCAAAGGCCATCTCCCCATCTTTATTCAAAACTTCCTCTCACCTAGGCAGTTCCAAGTTCGTGTTGGCCACATCCTATTAAAGAGGGCGTCCCCCAAGGCAGCATCCTCTCTCCCACTATCTTCAACCTGAGCATTAATGACATCGCGAATAACCTTGGCCCCAGCATCAAACGTACCCTCTACGAGGATGACTTTACCATCTTCTACTCCTCTCCTAGCTTTCCTAATGTTGAAAATAGGCTCCAAATCAGCCTCACCCAGCTGCAAGTCTGGAGCAACAATAACGGTTTTAATTTCTCCAACCTCCACCCCAACCCGAACTTTGTGCTCAATGGGAATCGTATCCCTAAAGTTGAACACACAAACTTCCTGGGTCCAACTCTTGACCCAAAGTTACCTACAAGCAACACATCACCAACCTGAAACTAAAATGCAAGAGCTCCCTCAACGTTCTCCGACTCCTCTCCAACACCACTTGGGGAGCGAACCGCTATGCTCTCCTCAAAATTTTCAGACTCACCATTCGTGCCAAGCTTGACTAAAGCAATATTGTCTACTGTGTCGCTCACAACTCATACCTCAACCACATCAACACCATCCAAAATGAAGCCCTTAGGCTTTGTCTCGGTGCCTACAGGACCTCCCCAATCACCAGCCTTCATGTTGAAGCCAACGAACCCCCCTTTCTACCTAGATGTAGAAAGCTTAGCCTCCCCTATGTTTTAAATCCTCACAAACACCCAGAACCCTGTTTACAACCTCATTAGGTACCCCAATTTCTCCAACCTCTTTGATAGGACTAAAACTCTATCCCCTCCCTTTAGCTTACGCATTAGATCAGACCTCTTCCATCTCGGTATCAACCCCGCCACTCTCGGCACCTACTCCTGGCCCACTTTTCCTTCTTGGGCCACCCTCCTCCCTTCTGTCCACCTTGACCTCTCCACTCATCACAAACCTCAAACCCACCCTAACCTCTTCATCAATCTACTCAACCAAATCAA